>NHTK01001381.1:45890-121135 GCA_002938355.1 Panaeolus cyanescens | reverse complement strand
ATAGTGATAAAAATTGAGAAAATGCAAAAGCTTACGAAGAAGAGAATTCAAGGAATGTTGTGCACATAACATAGAACCTTGTTGTTGTTTTTCATGATAGATAAAAGGAATCAAAGATTGAAAAGGAGCCATGTGAGGATGAAAGAGAAGAGTTGGGTTGAGCCAAGCAGGTACAAATTAGGAAACTTGTATTTGATTCATTTCAACTCAAACCTTAGTTATTAACAATGACAAGAGTTCTACCGTTAGAATTCATTTTATCCACTCTTCTACTCTTAACACAATCCTCTTATTTTGTACTCGCAGACTCAAATTCACCTTTCGACTGTCGACTATCAGTAGCTAATCATAAATTTGACTTGACAAAACTTGCAGGGGAGCATGTTGTCAATCGTACTCGAGAATCACCCCCAACAAAATTCATTGACTCGGTCAAGTTGGACCTATGCGCTGACCTCAAGTTAGTGGATTCTGTGCCAAAGGGAGATCAAGTACGTTGTTTACAATGACTTGTTACGCTTTTCATTCTCGTTCTTGAACTGACATCACACTCAGTGTCCGTCAGGAACACGAGTTTGCCTTGTTCAATCCAATCTCAAAGAAAACGAGAACGAACGTGTCACAGCGGTTATACCTATCTCTCAGACAGCCAAATTGAACGCTACATATAGCTTTAATCCTAGTGCGCAAGTTACTATGTTGTGACAACCAGCACACTCGTCTCTAACTCTGCGCCGCAGCCCCTAAACATCTTTCCCTGTTGCTTCATGGAGATGATTACCCTTCACCTTTAACCAACGGCCCCATTCCTCAATCCCTGAATCTTACCATTATATGTGATCCAGGTGTTACAGATATACAGCCTCCCAAGTTTATTGCCTATGACGGTTCCAAGCTTGACCTCGAGTGGAGCGCTTCAGCCGGTTGTCCCTTTCAAGACGACGGCGAGAATAAAGATGGAGAGAAGCCCAAAGACGATGACAAATCACCAGGAAAAGACAAAGACGTTGGAAGAGGGCTAGGATTTTACTTTGTGGTGTACGTCTTGCGTTTTTCTGCGTCTTCAAGTTGGCCGTTTTTGACAATCATCGTTAGTCTGTTGTTGGCTTTTGCGGCATATTTCGGTATTGGCGCGTACTACAACTATTCCACATACGGAGCAAGAGGTTATGATTTAATTCCGTATGTCCAATGTCAATATTGGGTCATTAGCTCAGACTAATTGGTTATTTCGTTCAACAGACATCGCGACTTTTGGAAGGAAGTGCCTTATATGTTGTCTGATGTTGTTTCGCATCTTTGCTCTGGCGTCAGATCCCGAAGAGCAACGAGTCGTGGAGGATATATTTCAGTTTAGGTAGTCCAGTATACCATATCATTTATGCCTTTCTGAGGCTTCCTAATGTGCTCGTTTTCATGGTGCAATAATATAGAGGAGCGGGATGAGCTTTAGTTCGAAGTTGTTCCGTCGTACCGTTTCAATTTCTGAACAATTTACTTTTCTCTACATATCTCCCTCAATTTGATGCGCCGACCTCTATGAACCTGCCTTTGTTTGGTTCTCCTGTTTATTCACACAATCCCCAAAATCGCGGACTTTCGGCTCGTACCACTGCAACCCTGACTGGTTTCAACCATAAGAGCGGGAGGATAACTGTGAAGACACGTTTTTGGGCAACCGTCTTGACTACCTATCCGGAAGGCTATCATTTGCCACAGTAACTCGTTGATTTTCTCTTTTTTGGTCATAATGCCCAAAAAATGGTACGTTGTGACAGCTGGTCGTGAAATTGGCGTCTTTTCGGATTGGTAAGTAGCGCCCAAATTCACATTTAACAATGTGACTTAATATCCGCACAGGTTGGACGCAGCTGCCTCTGTGAGGGGATTGGATGATGCGATATACAAAGGTTATCCCACCGAAGAGGAAGCGAGAATGGCATTCTCCAAGCAAGAAATGAAAGGGAACACCCAAATTATACGAGACGGAAGACGTTTTGAACCAAGTCCGAACAAGACGAAGACGACTACAAATGCTCCTCAAAGGCTGAGTGCAAGTTTATCTATGCCAACCCCGTTTATATCTACTCCACCGGAAACACCTGTTTCAAGCCCTCGTGCTAGGCGACAGGAAGTCTCTTCTGCGCGTCCCACTCGCCAGTCGGACCATCTATCCCCTGCTATGAATGGCTCTGCAAGTGGTGATTTTTTAAGCCGCAGTTCGAATGGGCTGCCTTCCCCTCTACAAACTCCAGAGGGTAAGGAAGCTGCCAAAGCGCGTAGGCTGGAGGCTATTAAACAATGCTACAAAGAAGATGCTATGAAGAAATCTGAGGGATGTTCGCAGTCATCCTTTCGACACAATGCTACTAGTTCTATGAGAAACAGTCCACGCTCGTTTCATACCCCTGATTCCTTCATGTCATCTCCACGCCTCGGAGACAGTGACACTCTATCGAACAAGTCCAAGGGACCTCAATACGTGGTGAACACCCCTAAATGGATTCGATCCTATCCAGTGACAGGGGATTTTACTAGTTCTGCTACTCCTGAACTCCTCTCACCCTTGAACCTTGGGGGAGTATCACCACTTCCAAACGCTTCAAACAGAACTTTTTCTTCGTCCCCAATGAGGCGCCAGACCCCTCTTACTAAGTGCGCAACGGAGCCAAACCTCTTACTTGAGACCGCAAATGACAACAGCATTGGGAGGCGTGCATCTTCGCGTACCTCTGATTCACTTCATGCTCAGAATGGCAATGGAAATGTCTCCGAGGTACTGGTAGATCCACGTTCGCCCATGATGGACGAAAAAGTCATTCGTGACTTGCAGTTTGTCAGGTGCGTTGTCCTTTATTTTTTTTGTTCTACGCCTTTAACGCCCAAACAGAAGTCCTCTTCCAGTTGCAAGCAGACAAACAATTGGCATAGAGGGTACTGCACGTCGCCAAGTAGCAGCAACAGAACCCTCCGCTGCATGGGATGAATAGATTGTTTGTTATATTGAATTATGTAATCAGATATGTAGCACGTGAACTCTGTAGCTAATCATTAAAGTAATTAAAGCGATACTGTCTTGCACTTTCACCAACAAGATGTCAATCACAGACTCTTTCGATACAGCGGACCTTTCAGAACATGGGTCACATCTTTTATCACTACCTTCACCCAGCATTCCGTCCGAACATTCACATTCTCGCGATGAGGACCACAGAGATGACGACTTGTCCTTTAGCGAACTATTTATCTCTCAACCTGGTCAACCTTTTAGTCTCTTAGCTAAACCAAAAGTTGAAGACAAGGAGTTGCAAGAAGATGTCGAGGATGAAGTAAAAAGATCTGAATCGTCTTTACAGAAAGCTGAGGAGAGAAATGAGCAGATTCAGCAAGAGAAGCTACAAAGTGATTTATTCATTTTGAAGAAGTTAAACGCTGCATTCGAATCATTCAATGAGGCCCTCAGAGGGACCCATACAGCAAATGAGGTATGTTTTAGTATTCTGCTATCGTAACTGCGAACTTTAGCACAGAGGACATTCTTTAGCGGATCGCAGCGCAGCTGGAGCAAACGGACGCGCTTCTGAACAAATATATCAACATATTATCAAAATCGGAGGATGTTTCACGGTTAATCTTTGATGAAGGCTGGCAGGGAGCTGAAGCTGTAAGTGTTATTTTAATTAGATTGGAAGATTTGGCTAATAGGTACAGGATGAGAAATTAATCGAAGAAGAACGGCAGAAAGCTTTAGAAAAGGCGCAAAGAGAGGCTGAAGAAGAAAGACGACGGATTGAACGGGAAAGGGAGAGAATTCAGAAAGAAAAAGAAGCTGAAGCCAAGCGTCTAGAGAAGGAAAGAGTTGAGCGAGAAAAGACAGAAAGAGCAGGCAGTCGAGGCTATCGTGGTGTTCGTGGAGTTGGTAGTAGTCGTGGAACTGGAACAAAGACAACGACGAGGACGACGACTTCGACGACTTCGACGACGACGAGAGGAACTGCAAGTGCAAGATCAGGTCGGCCATCAGCTCTTCCAAGGCCAATTACATAGTACTTGTTTGTTCAACCAAATAAATCTATCCAAAAATAAAAAAAAAGACCGTGATTTTCTGTAATTGTCGACTACCATGAGCAGGCTCAATACGCCAACATCTCGTTCTCTTTTTGCCTCCAAAACTGCCTTTGAGGCACTTGTTGTAGATTCAGGCGAAGAATCAGAAGAGGAAGTAGTCGACGAGCAGGTCCAGGTACAAGAACCAGCGCAGCTCGACTCACAGGAGGCTCCTCAACCACCTGTCGTTGTACCAGCCCCACAGTTCGTGTTTAATTATACTTTATTTCGCGAATTTTGTCGTTTATTTTTCTGAACTAGACCACCCACGGATTCTACGAAGCAGCAAAAGCAGAACTCGAAGAAAACCTCTCGTGCCGCGCGTAACGAAAAGAAACAGC
Source organism: Panaeolus cyanescens (assembly GCA_002938355.1). Classification (NCBI taxonomy): domain Eukaryota; kingdom Fungi; phylum Basidiomycota; class Agaricomycetes; order Agaricales; genus Panaeolus; species Panaeolus cyanescens. Next base: position 116,687 of record NHTK01001381.1, on the reverse strand, counting down.
GACCACCAAAGGCAAAAGAATCCAACGGCCAGCCAGCACCCGTCGTCGAAGTCGAGCCTTCGTTAGATGTGCCCCAGTTGCCAAAAACCGACGAACCAGCGACTACCAAGGAGGACGTGGCTAGTGTTGACAGTGTAATTGACTCGGCCCCCCCTGAACAACCTCTGCCAGCTGCACACGAAGTTTCATCATCGGTCACTACACCACAAGTGGAGGTTTCTGAAACCCTTCCTTTGCCAGTGCCATCGAAACCCATAGAACCTTTGAATGGCGCAAGTAATCAGCCAGTTGTAGTAACCCAGAACACCCCTGCTCCATCACAATCCCCTCAAGACCAAGAGAGCGTCAAGAAAAGGCAGAATGCACTGACTCGTATACTTTGGACTTTTATCATGATTGGTGGATTCATTGGTCAGGCTCACAACTCTTTAAAGCAGAAACGCGTGTTCTAATGTTTCAACAGGTCTTTTGCTTCTGGGCCACGCATACATGGTGTTGCTGGTCATGTTGTGTCAAACACTCGTGTATCGAGAAGTTACCGCCTTGTTTTCTCTCAAAACAGCGAAGCCTGAATCCGCAGACGCTGAATTGACGAATGGCAAGGATCCCTGGAGTAAAACCCTGAATTGGTATTTCTTTGCCGTCACAAACTATTTCTTGTATGGCGAAAGCATCATCTATTACTTCAAGGTAGAGTTTCTTCACAGCCCCTGTTGGTTCATTCAATCCATTTCTCACTCTGCGCCAATAGCACGTTGTCTTTGCAGATGCCAACCTTCTGCCCTTCGCGACGAACCACCGCATGATCAGTTTCACCCTGTACATCATTGGCTTCATGGGTTTCGTGATGTCGCTGAAGAAAGGCTATCTCAAGCAGCAGTTTGGTCTATTCTGCTGGGTGCATATGAGCTTGCTTCTCATCGTCATGTCAAGGTAGTCACTGTCTCCTGTCCAGATAGTCATCGCCTAATCCTTGGTATAGTCACTTCATTGTCAACAACATTTTGGAAGGACTCATCTGGTTCTGGGTCCCTGCTTCTCTCGTCATTTGCAACGACTGCTTTGCTTATATTTGGGGAATAACTGTCGGGAGAACACCTTTGATCAAACTGTCGCCCAAGAAGACTGTGGAAGGATTTGTAGGCGCCTTCATCAGCACCGTCATTTTTGCAGTCCTATGGGGAACTTATTTCATGCGCTTCCATTACATGATTTGTCCTGTTCACGACCTTGGTGTGAGTGCATGGAACTCTATTCAGTGCACGCCCAACCCAGTCTTTATCTGGAGGTCGTTTGAGTTGTGGAAACCTGTCGCAGCGTTTTTACAAGTACTGGTAAGTTTTGAACTTGGTTCTTTCCGACTAATTGCTTACAACTATCTCAGACCGGAAAGTCAATAACCCATTTGTCTTATGCGCCGTATCAACTTCACCTCCTTGTCCTCGCTTGCTTCGCTTCTCTCGTTGCACCATTTGGCGGCTTCTTTGCATCGGGTTTCAAACGCGCATTCAACATCAAAGACTTTGGACACAGCATTCCTGGACATGGTGGTATGACAGATAGAATGGATTGCCAGTAAGCACTACTTGAGTTGTCATTGCTATTTGATCCTGATGCTCTATTCCGACAGATTCTTGATGGGCATTTTCACCTATGTTTACTATAGCAGCCTAATTCGCGTTCATCAAGTGACTGTTGGAGGTGTTTTGCAAACGATTGTCAGCAGTCTGACTATCGAGCAGCAATTAGAGTTGATTAGTGATCTCAGTCGCTATCTAGAGAAGCAAGGCATCGTTATTCCATAAAATAGCACGTATTCATAATTACGATACTGATACTGTCGGATGCAATCTGTGTCACCACCACAATGATCAATCATCCCATTTCATTGTATTTTCCAACCTTGCGATTTGCATGTGAAGCGCACATAAATAAATGTTGTGATCAGGCAATCAAGTCTCGCAAAATGAGACAGATTTGAGTCATGGTGTGCTGGATATGCGAGTTGAAATTGTGTACATGGTGTGTACATGGGCATATAATCATAGGAAAAGTACAAGGACTTCGTGGTTATGCCATAATGAATGTAAGAGTAAAAACATAAAAGAATTATGACCTGGGCTTTTCCTGTTTGCACCGAGACGTATTAGCCTGTTGATTTTCTGATTTGAAAATAAAGTACACTGACCTTCTTCTCCTTCCAAAGAGCCAAAAGACCAACTCCAGATACCTTGACAACCTTGAAACGCACACCAGGAATATCACCCTTAGCCTTACCCCGACGACCGAAACCGGAGATAAGCACTTCATCGTTCTCGTCAACGAAGTTGAGGCAACCATCGTTCTGCGACATTGCTAAGTCATGCACAAAAAAGAAATTTGAACTACTCACGGGAACGAAAGCGGTGACCTTTTTGCCGTTCTTGATCAACTGAACACGAACGCATTTACGGATAGCAGAGTTGGGTTGCTTGGCTTCAACACCAACTTTTTCAAGGACAATGCCTTTGGCATGGGAAGATCCTCCAGTAGGAGAGGTTTTGTAGACGTTTCCAAGAGCACGCTTCTTGTAAGCTTTATCGGCCTGAGGGAGCAAGTAAGCCTCGTTGTGGATTCAAGAGTCATGCTATCGTACCCAGCGGTTTTCCCGACGATCCGTTCGGAGCTTACGAGCGGCTTGAAGTCCACGGGGTTTGTTTGCTAAAATGAACGATTAAGAGATGCGACATGTGAGTATGTTGGAGCAACACGTACAGCCCATTCTTGCGGTCGGTGTCGATGCTGTTGTTGGCGATGGCGGAGTGTCAGAAAGGGACTTTGAACCTTATTTTGAAAACTGTAAACATTTTTGAACTCCGAAATCAGTTATGAGTATTTGATGATTTTACTTATTTATTATATAATAAATAAGTATTTTATTTGGTAATCATTATGTGTGGTAAGACTACACTCGGTTGGTTTCTATTATTAGTTTTGAACCGCGCTACTTATGTTGCTTCGTCAAGCACCTCGACGATGGCCGTCGTGTTTTTTAAACCTGAGAAGGTTATACCACACGCAGAAACCGATACTTGATGACCTTTCTGAGAGAGGCTTCATTCAGGACGTGACAAGGTACGCGAATATTTCACCTGGTGTGCAAAACGCTCACCCGACATCAGACGAGACGCGTTAGAGCGAGCAGTTGGAACACATAAGCAGACCGTTTATGCAGGTGTTGACCCAACTGCTAAGGCCTTACATATAGGCCATTTACTCCCTCTTATGTGCCTGCTACATTTTAAGATTCGTGGGCACGACGTCATACCTCTGGTGCGCGTTTCTTACATCTTTTACGTCGTACTTTGGTATATTAATGGCGCCAACTCGTTTAGATTGGAGGTGCCACGGGACGTGTTGGAGATCCATCTGGTCGACTTACTGAGAGAGACCCTGCAGATATTAAGCAAGTCGAAGAGAATGTCACCAGTTTGACGAATGGCTTGCAAACATTCTTTCAACGTGCATTGTTGTACGCTAGCGCAAGGCAACAGTCGAGCAGTATCAACTCTGAAGAAGAAATACAAGTCATAAGTAACCTCTCATGGCATCAATCATTCACCATGCTGGATTTCCTTCAGAAAGTGGGGATTTACGCCCGTGTCAATACAATGATGAATCGCGAAAGGTGCGACAATTGCATTTGATATCACTTATCCTCAAATGTTAAGCGATTCAGCGTACGCGCTCGACTAGAGTCCCAACAAGGACTCTCATTTACAGAATTTACCTATCAACTTCTTCAAGCATATGATTTTTATCATTTAAACAAACATTTTGGTTGCACCATTCAAGTTGGCGGCTCTGATCAATGGGGGAACATCGTAGCGGGCTTGGAACTAATTGGCAAGCTTTCCGCAACAGATGCGAATGAATCACCCAGCGCATTCGGAATCACGACACCTCTTTTGACGACGACCCGCGGAGAGAAGTTTGGCAAGAGTGCTGGTAATGCGGTTTGGATGGACTCAAGCCTGACATCCGTTTTTGACTTCTATCAAGTATCGCCAAAATATTTCCTCCCCAAGTATTTCACACTGACCCTCCAATCAGTACTTCCTCAAAGTTCCTGATGCGGATGTTGGGACTTACCTTCGTTTGTTCACTCTGTTGCCTTCAGACCATATAAACAGGATCCTCGTCGAGCATGCCGTAAGTGAATAATTGGCGCACGCTGTTCATTTTCATACATGCAACCATAGACCGAACCAGAAAAACACATTGCTCAAACCCTGCTTGCAAGAGAGGTGACAGAAATGGTTCATTATAGTACGTCATTCCTCATACATTAGAGCACCTTCTGAACCAGTCCACAATCATGTGAAGAGGACGGCGTCGTCCAAGCTTCGACGATCACGGCACTTCTATTCAGCTCGGATTATACCAATTTGAAGGCTGAAGACATTCTACTTGCCTTGCGTGATGACCCTCGACTCGTTCGGATATCGCGTTCAGAGCTATTTGAAACGCCGGTAACCAAGCTCGCTGCAAAATACGGCTTGACCCCATCCAATTGTAGGCATCTTGTCCTTGTTATTTGATTCATACTCACGATCACCTAGCTGCATCGCGCACTTTATTGTCCTCTGGAGGGTTATATCTAAACAATGTTCCTCTGCTGGACGCTCAGGCCAAGATTACAGCACACGACTTGCTGGATCAGCGAGTGGCCATTCTTCGGGCAGGGAAAAGTAAGCTCATGACGTTCGTGACAGACCCATAAATTGTGTCGACATATACTGGTATACTTTTCCACATATCGAATATTTATTATATACATTAATCGACCCGTATCGCTGTGTACAGCCTACGGACTGCCCAATAAGCTGCTAAGAAACCGATGGTGCCTGCAAAAAACGTCTCTGTTAAGCCTCATAGGTTTAATTCAATATTCTCCACTTACCCGTCGCAAGGAAATCCAACAAGGATAACAAAAAAAGATAGCCAAGGTAAAGTGCAATGTTGGACATGGTTGCAAGGTTTAAGCGAGTCGCCCAATAAAACAAGCCATACGCAAGTACCCAAAAGGCGCTGCCGCCTCCAATGACGAAGGAGCGCCATTGCCATCTGCGACAAAGTGTTAGAAAAGGGGCTTTATTGCAGTATCGAGGATAACAAACCTGTACTCTTCAGCACATAGCAAGAAATATGTGAACAGTATTGTGACGGTTGCTGTTGTCAAAACAACAACGCCGGCTGTCAAGGCTAGGAAGCCAAAAGCATAGTATGCTCTTGAAGCAAACAAGCTCGATAGGATAAAGTAAAGCTCGACAAAAGTGGCACCTAGTTTGTTTAGAATGAGAACCAAACCGCGAGTTGTCCGGCTCACCAAAGGGCAGAATGCCTCCAAGTATGGCAGAAACCTGCATAAGATCGTTCAGGATATAATTAAACATGGACCAAAAAAGAGTACCCATGGCTTGAGGTATTTGGGCCCAGGCGGAATTTGCCTGGGTATCGCATTTACTCGAACGGGGGATTCGACGGCCTGAGTCAGGTAGAAGACATCAGCCCTTGTGATGTCGACAAGAAGGAGAACATACGCCGTGCTTCGTTCCGAAGTACGAGCCAACCGCTGAAAGTGGGGCGGAAATGCCATACCACAACACGATAATAAGAGCCAAGGTTCCTGTTGCACTTCATGAGACTGAAAATGCCTCGCTGCATGTGATGGAATAACCTACCAAATGGAACGGCCCCAGACGAGCCAGCCATCAGAAGGAAAAAGTTGAGGACAAATACAACGATAAATATGAAGCTAAAATTCATGTCATGATCAAGTGTTAAGAGATACAGTGACAGATAAAAAACCTCACGTTGGTAGTGCTGTCGCAGTCATAAATGCGTTTTTGCGACGGTTGGTGCCGCCCAGCGACGCATAAACACGACTGGAAAAATACCCGCCAATGCTTCATGAGAAAGAGTCAGCTCAAATTTCCAAGATAAAGGCAACAAAAATATCACCCTCCAAAGATGGACCAGCACACCATCATTACGGTTGCCAATGAACCACGATTGGACGGGGAAAGGAACCCCAGAAGGGCAAAAACTATAGAATATGAGGAAATCATCTGCGGTGAAAAGCGCAGCCATACCAAGCGTCACACTGGCCATAGCGCAGAGCTGTGCACCATTGCCAACCATGATCGAAAGGAACAGTGGATTTTGAGGAGATCGGAACACTTCTCCGTGTACGAGTTTCCAGCCCCAGTCTTCTTGAACATCCTCCTAATGAAGTCGTTCAGTAATTTCTTAGTGAAAAATACTTGATGCATACGCTAATGTCGATAGCATTGTAGCGATTTATCTGTAATGTGGTAAGAAAAGCTGATGAAGTAGATTTTACGAGGAGAGCTCACATCACGGGAGATGTTCTTGAAAAGTATCATGGATACCATAACACAGAGGAAAACCACAATTACGATCGAGTTGAGCAAGCTGAACCAGTGGATCCGTGGATCAAAGACGTGGAGATAGTTGTCCCAACGAGTTGCCTATCAGAATATTACAAAGAAATCAATACGTGTTTTCTATGAGCATACCCATGGCGTGTCAGATTCCTAAAGGTCATTAGCTCCAAAATCTTCCATGGAAAGAAGTGCCTCTTACATTCCAGGTTACGCGGTAAGTATAACGTATGGTTTGAATAGGTGAATCTTCGCTTAGAATCAATGGGGTATGTTCGTCAGCGTCGCAAGTGGGATGGGCATCCTGGGGTCCTCCAATGCTGAGACCAATATAAGGGTGACATCAAAGCAATAGGATACATTGTTGTTACCTTTTTGGCCATACCAGCACACCAACAACGCGAAAAGTATCGGGTGATGGCTTATGATAGCTGGACAAGAAGACGACGTCAGGAACCAGCGTTGACAATGAGATGTTGGGCGCACCGCAAAACGATTTCGTAGTGGTTATTCAAGACGGGAGAATTTTGATTTTCTCCGTCGTTGTTCCCCAAATTGAATCCCATATCAAAAAAGATATCCTTTGTTTTTGTGTCGATCTTCATTTCTGCAGCGGGGAGACCATCTATTAACCAATTAATGGCATAGTCCTCTCGGATACGACTGTTCACAAATTTGGCGTCTTCCACAGAGACATCTGGTACGGTGCACAGCGTTTTACATGTACCGTTGTCTTTTAACATTTTGATCTGATGGAGGACCCAGTGTTATGACCTATGCAGTTTATGCCAATAGTAACAGAGGACATACGTCATACGGAGAGTTAAAAATTCTGTCGCCAAAGAGAACAGACCCCAATGATTCAGGTTGCTGTTTCGGACCATCAGCTGGCTGGCAAAATCGAAGTTTGGGATGATAATAATCGTCTACAGGGGGTTGATTGTTTATGAGCCGCTGCTAGGAGGCCAACACCTACAGTTAATGAGGGATTTCTGCAGGAAGGAGGTAAGCAGAAGACGACAATGCAGTTGTACACACTTGCCAGTTTAGCGCCATTTGATCCAGAAAGCATTGGAGTCAATGCATTTACGAAGAGGTCTACTTGTTCTCCTTCAACATAATTTCTAGGTGCTGCTCCAGGGAGGTAGAAAGCATTCACGGTTGGCAGGGCAAGAAATATATGAACAAGCGACAAAATTTTGAATGATATATTTGACATCATCTTAAGCAGATGACCTCAAATTGACGTTCTTGAACCAATTCGTGTTCAAGTCCAGTTAAAGTCAGTAGCGAAGCTTTATTTAAACGTGTCCAACCGTTAATGCATGTAAGTATGAGATCAGATTACGTAATCACTGCTATAATTAACTATTTTAACTTTTAAGCGCGTTTACTTTTATTCCACCTTCAAATCCTTGAAATGCAGTTTCAAATCATTGCAAAATGTCCTACTACCAGAGCTCGCGTATCTCGAATGACCCTAGCTCGTAAGTTGAAGTCTTATATCTTTCTATTCAAATCTTCGATTTATTATTCCTGTAGATGGCACAACCATGCTGCCCACGTTCATGCCTGTCGCGACCCAGGCAGCGATCAAGGGCTTGACCCCACAGCAAATGGAGTCTCTTGGAGTCACATTGATGTTAAATAACACATACCATCTCAATTTAAGACCTGGTCTCAAAGTTTTAAACGCAGCTGGTGGTGCTCACAAATTTCAGGGATGGAAGAAAAACTTGTTAACCGTAAGTGTATCCGGTAGCTGTCCTTTTCTTGACACCTTAAACCACACCAGGACAGTGGTGGTTTTCAGCTGGTATCTTTAAGCAAGTTTACAACCATCACAGAGGAAGGCGCTCTCTTTAGCAGCCCATTCACTGGCGAACCAACAATGCTTACCGTAATGCATATCAGTTCACCTTTCGCCGCCCAAATAAATGACCCTTTTCAGCCAGAAGAAAGTATTTCAATTCAACATACAATCGGCGCTGACATCATCATGCAACTCGACGATGTAGGTCTGTTGGATTCACTTGGATTAGCAGAGCAAAGTCTAAATCAACTCAATCATTGTGTAGTCTCCAGCCTCACTACCGGCCCACGAGTTAAGGAGGCCATGGAACGATCCGTCCGCTGGCTGGATAGATGCATTATAGAGCACGAAAATTCAGGGAAGAAAAATGAGCAAAACTTGTTTGCTATCGTCCAAGGTGGCCTCGATCCCGCCCTTCGCGATCAATGTCTTGACGAGATGATCGCTAGGAAGGATGGAGTGGCAGGATATGCGATTGGAGGTCTAAGTGGTGGAGAAGAGAAAGGTGCTATTTTTTTTTTTTTTTGATGCGTTGCGTGGGCTCTACTCATATAAACATCATCCATTTAGATGTCTTCTGGAGAGTGTACGACCCCATTTTCTCAAGTTCCTGCTCAAATTATGACATATTAAGTTAGCATAAAACAATGTGCTGATCGACTGCCTGAAGAAAGTGAGTAATGAAGGAGGAAACAGGTGGTCATTACCGATATTTCTTCACAGGGCCCAGGTATTCCATGGGCATTGGTTTTGCCGAAGGTAAACGACTTTAATAACGTCATCTTTCATTATCACTAACAACCCCACAGATCTACTAGTGTGCGTGGCGCTTGGAGTCGATATGGTGAGCACATAACGCACCCCGTCTCTGACATATCTTGCTTATGTTTTGCACAGGCAGACTGCGTGTTCCCAACGCGTACTGCAAGATTTGGCGTCGCACTTACTCATGACGGACCACTTAATCTGAGTAAGTATTCACCCTATACCGCGGTTTCATGTCCCTCACAAACAATCCAAATATCAAGAACTCAGTAAACATGCCACGGAGCTTAAGCCCCTAGACGACAGTTGCCCTTGCCCTACCTGTGCTGGTCGAACATCCCGTGCAATGCTTCATCACATCGTGACGCATGAAACGGCTGCTGCTCATGGTACATACCTTAAAATGCCCGATAAAAACGCAGCTAATTTGTCAATTTAGCCATAACCCTTCATAACATTGTTTTCCAGGCTCGTGTCATGGGTGAAGCCCGGGAGGCTATCATCGGGGAACGTTTCCCTGATTATCTGCGTAATTTCTTTGCGAGGTACTTCAGAAGTTCAGGATATCCAGAGTGGTGCGTAAACGCACTTCGGAGTGTAGGAGTAGACATTACGGAGGATAGCGATATTCCGATCATCCCTGGGAGTGGCGCAAAATGGGAATATGCAGAGAAATAGATTCTGGGTCTATACGAAATATAATATCTGCTATAAGACCTATCTAATGTTTGCCTTTGCGTCTGTGAGTGGGACGAGCATTCTTTGCCCGCCGATTTTCCTGGATCTTTCTGTCCTTGCGAATTTGTGCAGACGTTTTGATTTCGGTCTTGATGCGCTGCACTGATTTACCAGTCGACATCCTGCCCGTCCTCCGGGGACCAGGTCTCGATCCTGCGACGTCAGAGTCTTCCTTACTTGACTGGGCTCTCTGCCGCGCCTTCTGCTCGTAGTTCTTGTGTAGTTTATCTAGTGGTTTCGGTGCGGTTTCCTTGTTATGTTTGAACCGTCGTGCACCGTGTTGCGTTCGTCGCGATGTTTGGCTTTCTATTTCACCAATCCTGGGGAGGCTAGCTTTGTTCTTGGACTTCCATTCATCGAACCGCCCACTACGGAATGTTGCGGGAAGCTTCGTCCCGTTTTCTGTACGAACAATTTTCACATTGTCTGCACCAATCCCGTCGCCTTTGATGAACTTTTTCTTCTTTTTATCCCACGTCATTTTCCCTCGATCTGCAGTGCCTTCATCATTCGTCAAACTGAATGCAACACGATTCGCCTCCTTCACGAATGACGAGGCACCATCATTTAAAGAATATCTGAAATGCGTTTAGCTAAGTTTGTGATGCGTAAGATGACCAAAAATCTTTACCCTTTCTCCGTTGCTGCGTCCTTTTGATGATACGACAAGTAAAATTCACTGTCTTTGAAGCCAGACGTATGCTCAACGTTATTGATCTGGAAACATAATTTAGAAAAAAATTGGCATACAGACGTTGCTGACTCACAGTAACATCATGTTCAGAATGGTCTTCAGCATCCGATGGTCCAGAATCGTCGTCCTTCTCTGTGCGACTGGATTGAGTCCTCTGGGCAGACTTGAGGAGTGCTTTGCGCCGCTCCTTCATCAAAGACGCTGTCTCTGGGTTTGTCTTCGAACCTGCTTCGAATATGGTTTCCGAGGGTACGAATGAGTTCACTGCGCGAAGCAGTTTTTTTCGGGCATCCTCTTGTGTCATCAGCGAAAGGGAGTCAGAGCCTCGAAGGAGCACAGGGTGCACTCCCGTGTTAGACCCCGCTAGAATCCATTTAGGGTCCTGAGTCATCTCTTTGGCTCTTTTGTAGCTCAGAGGGGAGGCCTTTCCTTTACTGCGCTCGTACATCGCATGACCTCTCCTCATGACCTCCCTCAGTGTTGGAAGGGAGTTATCAATGTTTTCCAATGACCGAATATACTCCACATCCTCATCGATACTGTCTCTCCGGAAGGTCCCCAGCACCATGTTTTCTGCAAAAACTTGGTCAGACGTGGATGAGACTTCGCTCGTCAAGGGCTTTCCCAGGAACAACTGTAAGTCCAGCAAGAAGGGCAACTCCGTATTGGTGACTAAAGACCACGCCCAACCTTGCCTGCCAGCTCTGGCTGTCCGTCCAACGCGATGCACGAAGACTCTGGCGCCTTGAGGGAAGTCGTAGTTGATTACATTCTCCAGAACTGGGATATCGATACCTCGAGCAGCGACGTCAGTGACAACCAAAATGCTGGTGATCCCGCGCCGGAATTGGTCCATCTGAGTTGTGCGTGCTATTTGGTCCATGGACCCATAAATACTGGAGATGTTATAACCGACAACCTTGAGCATGGTGGTAAGGTATTCAACATGGTGCTTTGTGGCGGCGAAGATGATAGTTTGGTGAGGATGGACAGCTTCATTCTTTTGCTTGGATTTATGTTTCGCCGTCTTCGCGTTGTCAACATTGTCTGGCGTTTGCTCGTTCGTAGAAGATGATGCAAAAGGAACTTTGATAACGTCACGAAGGAGATACAAAAGACACGCATCCTTTTCCGCCTGCTTGACAGAAAAGAATGCCATTCGTAAATCTGAGCTGATCTTGCTGTCGGCGTCGAGACGAACGAGTTTCGGTTCCTGTAAACCAGCACGGGCAAATTCCACCAAAGATTTTGGGAGCGTAGCTGAAAATAACATTGTCTGTCGGGATGCGGGTAGCCGTTGCAGAATTTCGTGAAGGGCAACCTCGAATCCCATTTCAAAAAGGCGATCAGCTTCGTCGAAAACAACCATTTCGATGGCTTTCAGGTCGAGGTTCATCTCCACCACGAGATGAAGAAGACGACCAGGAGTGGCTACAATTCTGAAAGGTTTCATGAGTACTGCCCACTGCCTCCATCCCAAAATATTTTGCCTTACACGTCAGGATTATTTGTGATCATCTCAAACTGCTCGTCGAGACCTTCTCCTCCAACAACTAGACCCCATCGTAACTTTTCCCCTTTTCCAGAATCCTCGACGTCTTTATCTCCTGCGTGGCCCTGATTGCCGCTGTGAAAGCCTCGGGCAAGTTCTTTGCCTACCTTGAGTACTTGAAGGGCAAGTTCGCGAGTTGGAAGTAGTATCAAAGCGCGGGAACCAAAAATGGGAGAATGTCTGCCTCCCAGCCGTTGCACTAATGGTATAAGATACGCAAGTGATTTACCAGAACCCGTGCGGGCCATGCCGACCAAGTCTTGAGGGGGGTTGGAGAGAAGGAGTGGGATCGCGGACCTTTGGATAGGTGTAGGTATTCTATATCCTTGCAGAGTCAACGAACGGAGTAGGCCAGGATGCAGACCTGTTTAAGCGTCAGCTCACGCAACCTAATATAACTATACCAATATATAAAACTCACCCATACTCTGGAAGCTACCACCGCCTATTTCCCCCTTGACCATCTTTCCCTTTCCCTTGACAGACTTTATGACACGGGTTCCTTCTTTTACATCTCTTGAAGTGATAGACGCTTGTAACAGTTGACGGAGTTCATCGTCTTCATCTTCCTCTGTATCTTGGACATTGGAAACCTTGCGTCTTTTACCACAGAGCACCGAAGAAATATCTGCATCGGAAGACATTTCAGCTTCTGATACATCTGAAGACGCTACTCTCTTGTTTCTTTTGAGGGAGGACATGTTGCAAGGACTGAGGTTAATGATAAACTAGAAATATTATCGAGCTGAACTGAAGGAGAAATATTTGGATGGTCTCACGTGACTTCAAAACCCTAAACCGTGAATCCGGGATAAACTTCAATCCGATTGCAGCTGAATCTCTTGAAGTTCAAGTTGATACATCCAAAAGCCATAATTGTATTCCCATTCAAGCATTATAACAATAATTCTACTACAACGAACGTTACACAGCTAAGCTATTACATCTAAGTGTCCATAAGATCAACCATTCGGGGCCATGAAATATTCTCAGAACTTCCATGAAGGATCAACCTCCATCGCCCAGGGAACTGATAAAAGTTAGCGACAGTACATACAGATACGAAAGGTCCATACATTTCGTTTGAAGCGTTTTTGAGAATAATTTCTCAATCGGAACATCGTGAGTTTTGCACCATGCAGACGTGATCCTGAAACACAGTGAGCCAACTGGTTAAAATGTATGAATGATCCAGTCCGAACCTAGGGTCAAGATAATTGATTTTACTGAAATGAAGAGTGAGAAAGGCTGACAAGAACAACAAGTAGAAACTGACCTGGTTCCTAGCGCAACTTCCTTTCCAGCATCCTTATCGGCAATCAGGAGCTTGAAGTCTCTGATTTTGTCTGTGATCTTCTCAATCGCCTCTTCGATCTTTTCCACAGGGCGTTCGCGCTTGAGTAGCGCTTTACCAGTGCCTCGCTCCTTTGCGAGGCTCTTGAATTCCGCTTCAATTTCTTGAAGACGTGCAGTCAACACTGAAGAACTTTGCTCAGGTTTACCATCCTCCTTTAGCTTCTCGTTGTCTTTGGCAAACTTTTTCTCGGCCTTTTCGATCTCCTTCGCTTTCAAGCTGTCTTCATGTTCTTCGATCCAATCATCATCAAGGTCACTCTCGTCTTCCTTGTACTTCGCATTCTTCTTGAACTTCGGGTCGATTTTGAACAAAGCATGACGAAGTTTCATTCGTTCATACTTGAAAGCCCGATGCTAAACTGTACGTCAGCAATCTACCTTTGGACAAAGAGCAAGTAATTTTTTCACCTTATTGCGCATCCGTTCCATAGACTGATCATGTGTTTTGGGCGCGGCACGCTGATGGTTACACAAAATAGCGACTTCACGATTGGCCTTGTTATATGCGTTCAGCTTTTCCTGGAGCGTTGCATTTTCCAAATCTTCAGCGTCCAGTAGTCTTTGGAATGTGATTGAAGCATTGAAAGTACGGAAAACTTTGGCGGTGAGGCCTTTCATCTCATTCGTGAGATGCTTGTTGAGAGTTGTAGTCTAGTCAAAGGTCGCGTTACACGTCAACAGACGAAAAATGGATATAAAGTATAATTTCTTACAGTCACACGGTCGAACAAGTTGTCATCATCGTTCTTGTTGTCCTTAAAAATGCGTATGTTCTTGTAGACCTGGGGATCCACTTGGACCCGATTATAGTACCGAATCGAATCTTTACCCAGGAAGTCGAAGATGATCCAGTGTGGCGCTTCGAGGGTAACGTGTTCGCAACGAAGGGAACAGCAGCCCACTGTGTCAGCCTCATCTTCGCCTTTCTCATTTCCAGCACGAAGTGCAAGTTTGTCGATGAAGTACATTGTCGTGGCGCGTTGTCGATCGGCCATGACTTTGGATTTGAGATCCTGAGTATAATTTTGACGGATGCGATCAACGTGGTTCTGGTGACAGAGTCTTAGTAATGAAAAACGATCAGGAAAAGATAACAAACCTTGAGTTCACGAGCTTTTTCGAATTTCTGCATGTCGCTCTGACCTTTGAGCGAGCTTCCAGCGGCCAAAAAGACATACTTATGGTTTCCATTGATATTCTCTGTCCAATTAGCAAGCCATGTGACTGTATTATCATGCTGAACAGCTTTCCATTGGCCAGGCATGTTAGGAACAGGAACTGGAGCATCTTTTCCGATGTTGATTGTAATGTCCTCTGGACGAACACGGAGCTGTGGCAGGAGATGAGGATGAGGAAAAGGGAATGACTTCGACTGAGAGACTGACCTTGAGTGCTCCCTTCTTAGGATGCTCTCCACGACCTCTGAACAAACCTGGCGGTTCAACCCTAAAGTTACCAACCTTTTCTTTACGGCCATCTAAAAGGCAGGTGGTGTATTTTGCTTCCATTTCGTCCTTCACTTTCTTAGCAGCTTTCTTTTCCTCCGAAGACATGGCTTTCTTTTTCGCCTTTTCGGCTTCAAAGTGTTCATACATAGGTCGGAAGTCACATTGGGCGAGATCAACGATTTTGATACCATTCCGCTTAAACAGTCATGAGTATTGATGCGTTAGTCGTGAATGGCATCGGTCAACTTACAGGAGGATGATTTTTCAAAACAGTTTTAAAGTCGTCAAAGAAATTCTTCTGGAATGTTTCGTCTTTGGCATGGTCGGTTTCTAGTAGGGCAGCGTAAAAGCCTGCAACCTCTTCAGATTCAGGCGGTAGGTCGACAGCTTTGCCTGGAAGAGTGTTCAGGGTAAACAGGATAGAATAACGCAAAGGGAATACCATTATATTTCATCTTCACGTTCGACGGAAGTGGTTCGTATGGAGGGGGAAAGTAAACACCGTTGTGCTCCAGCGTTGTCCATTTTACGGACCCGTCTCCCATCATTTCAGAGTCGTGGTCCCACCACCTAAAGACATCCTCCTTTTCTTCTTCCTTTGCTGCCTTCTTGCCTTTCTTCTCGTCCTCTTCTGTTTTGGCGGTAACTGATCGTTTTTTAGTCTTCTTAGAGGAACTCTCAGTTACCGGCTCCTCTTCCTCCTTCACCTTCTTACGACGAGCTTTAGGAGTTGGCTTTACAGGATTCTCATCTCCAGAATCACTGTCCTCCTTCAATTTCCGCTTTTTGGCTGACACGCGTTTCTGGGGCGCTAATGGCTTGTCTTCGTCGCTTGAATCCTCCTCCTTGACCTTCTTCTTTGGAGGAGGTTTGACGGATTGACCGTTCTGTCTGCGACCATTGGACGCGTCGCGAGCGGTAGAGGAATCAGATTCGGCGGTATCCGAGTTCTTCTTTGCCCTTCCGTTCAGCTTATTTGCCTTCGCGGGGGATGATGCCAAAGGAGTGTCATCATCGCTGGAAGACTCTGCGTAGACGGGCTTCTTCCGCTTCAGGTTGCGGGCAGGTTTTGACGTGGCGTCTCTACGAACGGTTTGTGACTGTTGTTATATATGATTGTAAATGTTAATACCCTTAGCATACAAAGAATAGAAATTTACCAATGGCATGTCATCGTCACTGAAGTTGATATCGTCGGACACTGGCCGTTGGCCATTGAGCATGTTGGGTTGACTATGTCCATTATTCATGGTTGCCGAGAGTATTGCTGGTAGACTTGTAAACAAAGTTGTAATATTCAAGAAAAGAAAAAGTTTATTTAAGAAGACCAGGCAGCGAATGAAAGATTTGTATACAAGGGAAAGTAAATTGAGGGAATGGTTCAAGAGTTACAAGTCAGCGAAAGGCTCTTGTCGTCTAATTGTAAGAATGATCCATATTCGATTTCCGACAAGTTCCAGAGACCCACCCTAAACAAGTGATCATTAGGTAATCAGTTCTATTCATAGGTCACGTGGATACTCAACGCTAGCTTCCGTCCGCATTGTCACGGTTGACTGGAACGACAAACTTTTTACATCTATAGGTAACTCATAACACAGTTTCTTAAATCCCCAACTAACACTATTCAATTCAGACTAGAGCCATGTCGAACCTTCCTCTTTACAGAGACCCCTGGGCAAAAGCAGAAGCCTGGCGAAAGAATCCAGTGTTCTCCAACCGTGTCATGTTCCGCAATATGTTCCCTGGCTTTGGAATTGCAGTCGTGGCCTTCACAGCATATGTCGTTGCAGACAACCTCTATCTGAGCAAGGGAAAGTCTGAATCACACCATTAAATACCAGTTCGTGCCGAAATGTTTGTTTATGGCGGGTTTTAACTAATCTTGGCGCAAAGTGACAACTCAGAACCCCCACAACGATTGTCAACCAGAATGTATGATGTGGTATTATACATATATACTTCTATACGGAGTACATGATTTTAGTTGGCACAACCAGTGAATTACCCCTGGAGATATCGTTTATATACGGTGTTTTCTGTTTCTTCCACAAACCCGTAATCCAGACTTTCAAGAAATTGGTCGAATTCTTTTGCATCTTCCTCAGGTACTTGAATACCCGCCAAAACTTTGCCTAGATCTGTAAAGTGTCAATAGCCGTTCCAAATGGTGATCCAGACATATTTACCTCCGCCATGATTTCTGTAGTGGAACAGCGATATATTCCATCTTTGCTGTAAACCTAACAAAAATTTTCTGAGAGCACCTGGCCTTTCAGGGAACGCTGCCCTTATCATCAGTCCCGGTAGGCGGACGAAAGCAAACAAAATACCAACCAAATCGGAAGACCCGCTCATGAGGCACCTTTTGTGCACCTCCAAACATATATCGTAGATGGCTTTTCGCAAGCTCGTCATCACTTATATCATAACCCTTCATGTCTGCAGCTTCCAAAGCAGCTAGGACTTCTCCTACTTCTCCTTGCCTTGCTGAGGACTGAAGTTTAAATGAGAGCAGGACGATGGCTCTATCACCGCATACGTTGTATCGATAAATAAACTCTGTCACTGCCCTCGGGTGAATAACGGAGTGCAAGGCAATAAAACTAGATATTCTGAATCAGCCAAGCTTTAAATAACAGTAATGTATCTTACCTTCCAGGCCGCTCTGGAATGTCGACGCTCAGTAAGGCTTCTCTCCCTTCCCCAAGCTCTGCCCTTTCAGCGACGAACCGCAGCCGATCGAAATTCATGTTTGCCCCACTAACAACCGCCACAAATTTCTTCTGGGAGCCAATCAAGTTGTTCTGAATGATGTATTGTTTGAGGCCAGCCAAGGCCAGTGCTCCTGCTGGTTCCGTGATGGAACGGGTTTCTGAAAAACAACGATGAACAATGGATATCGAGGTGGAAAAAACCGAGTTACCTTCAAAGATATCTTTGATGGAGGCACAAATAGCGTCATTGTCCACTTTGATAATGCCGTCAAGTAACTTCTGGCAAATGCGAAAAGGTTCCTCTCCAACGATCTTCACAGCTGTACCATCACTGAATGGACCAACTTCTTTCAGTGTTATACGTTCTCCTTTCTCCAGACTTCGGGCCATTGCATCGCCATCTGGCGTTTCTACGCCGACAACTTGAGTGTTTGGATTGCCAATGCGTTTGACGTATTCGCAAATTCCAGCGACGAGACCGCCACCACCAACTGATGCAAAAACAGCATCTAGTCGATCGGAGTCGGGTAGCTGTTTGAGGATCTCCATTCCGACTGTACCTTGACCAGCAATAACCAAGGGGTCATCATAGGGCGGAACGAAAGCTAAGCCATGTAGAGCAGCCAATCTAGCGCATTCAGCTTTTGCTTCATCGAAATCGAGGCCATGAAGTATAACTTTTGCACCAAGGCGCGAAACGTTTCGAACTTTGATGTCTGGAGTACCCTGAGGCATGACAATGGTACAAGGAATTCCTAGCCGAGATCCGGATAATGCAACACCTTGCGCATGGTTGCCTGAAAGAGTGAAGACCCATCAGTAACTGGATCCTCAATATTCCACCCATAGATTGACGACAGACTGGATAGCTGATTCACGCATTGTTTTAACGCATGAAGCTGTTCATCCAGCTGTTGTAAGTACGCACACTAACCAGCGCTGCATGTGATAACGCCTTTCCACCGCTCTTCCTCACTAAGGCTCGCCATAAAATTGTACGCTCCCCGAATTTTGAAGGAGAAGACTTCCTGCAAGTCCTCACGTTTGAGCCATATTTGATTACCGAGCTTTGCACTTAGGTTTGTGGCCAAAACCAAGGGAGTTTCTTTCAAGATCTCGTATACTTTCGAAGTCAGAATGAGCCTGAGATAATCTGGAGTATCAGAAGATAGCAAGTGATGTTTCGCTAAACGAGGATATGAAAGAGGTTGTGGAGCATCTGAAGCATATTCGATAGTAGCTGCTGGAGCCATTTGAAGCAGATGAAGGACGGAACAGTGCAAGTCCGAAAAAAAAACAGAAAGAATGATCTACTTATTTATATAAGCGTTTACAATTGATTTCGGATTTCGGCAAAGGGCTTTCTAGGATAGTGTAACGCATTACGTAACTACTATGTAACAGAGTAGCGTGACACTCAAGTTACCGTTGAGAGTTCAGTGACCTTTCAAGTTTCCCATTTACCATTCAACAAAAAATGGCACATTCAGCTAGCATGGGTCCACCGCTTTCACCAAGAGAAACGCGTCGCTCAGTCCGTCGTTCAGCTCCATCAATATCCGCAAGCACCTCAAAATCACCAGACTCAGACCAACCACCAAGAGAGAAACAGCGAACGACCTCTTCTAGTAGTCGAAACAAACGACTCAAGCAGGAGGATCACGAAGATCCTCCTGAAGACCAAAAAATTCCACAAGCCTCTTCTACAATCTCCTCTGGTTCTAACAGCGGGGTTAATGGCAAAGCGAAGCGACGCGCAAAGGAAAAAGACAAGGAAAAGGAAAAGGAAAAGGACAAGGACAAGGATAAACAAGGGGCGACCAACAATAACCAGGATGCAGACTCTGTATCCGTTGACCTACCACCCATGGACTATAATGACGAAGATGATCAAGGTATTACTAGGTGTGTATGTGGTAGCACTGGTAAGTCCTGTTATTCCTTCCATTGTCTACCACTGCTGACCGTCAAGCCTCCATCACCAGAGGACGATCCTGATGCCGGCGAATTCATGGTGCAGTGTGAAACTTGTAAAGTTTGGCAACATGGCCTTTGCATGGGTTATCTCTCTGAGGACCAGGTTCATGATGACGACTACTATTGTGAACAGTGTCGCCCAGACCTTCATGTCGATCTACTCAAGTACCTGATACCCCCTTTTCCACCCAATTATTGAGCTGACGTCAATTCATAGGAAAGTGAATCGACGACCTGCACGTCAAACTTCAGCAACATCTCGTTCCGACCACCCATCAAACTCCCGCGTATCCCGGTCTCACTCACCATCTCATCTTTCTAAACAAGCCTCCAAACGTCGCAATACGATGAATAGCCGAGATGCAGCCTTTGACGAAAGTCTGAAGGAAATCATTGAAGCCACTGCCGCAGAGGCTGCTGCTGTTCACGAAGCAAACTCAACAGAGAGGACCTCACACCCACCAGAATCTGATATTCTAAAAAAGAAACGCAAACGGTCAGCAGAAGACCTGTAAGTCGTCTTTCACGCTCTTTGGCTGTTATTATTAAGTCCATTTCAGTTCCAACAAAAAGCGAACACGATCTGCTTCACCTTCTTCGGACCGCCAAAGTGTACCACCTGTAGGTCCCGAGACAGCACCATTGCCCGCCCTCCCAAAGGCAACGACGAGTAAACAAAAACGGGCAGGGGGAACAGCTCGCAAGACCACTGGAAATGATGCGTTACCCGTGGAACCAGATGAAGGTTTTTGGACTTTTCTGATTTTCCGATTCGTCACTAAATATCTTATCCTGAAGCTGCTCCCGCCCCCAAACGTCAAAACAGCAACGCACGCCCCAAGGGTTCCAGCGCGCCGAAGAGACCACCATTATCCCACTCCATTTCGCATGTATCAGCACCCGTCACTCAAGAACATGCCCCGAAACGAAATCAAGCATCTGGGACCTCCGCTGCTGCAGATGCTCGAGCCTATCGAAACACACACGCTTACGCCGTCTCTCAACAAACTCTTTTCACGTCATGGAATCTGCCAGACTACCTCTCGCACCTCGAACACATACTACCTACTGATGTGCCACAACCTCTAGAAGTCCGCTCGAGTATTGCAACTTCCGGTGTTAATACTAGTCGAGCGGACAGTACGGATCGAACCATGGAAAGAGGGGTCAAAGTCAAGTGGCCGGCTAAGCGGATGAGTGTGGGTGATATGAACAAGCGAGTCCGTGCTCTGGTAGAGTGGGTTGGTCGAGAGCAGGCGAGCGCGCTGGATCGAGGCCGCCGTAGGCAAGCGTTAGAGGTGGCACTTAAAGAACAGATACAACCTGAGATGGTTGATGGTACCTCGGATTCTGCCATGGACGTTGATCAGTCATCAGAAGCACAAAGTTCAGCACACGCAAAAGGGATGCCTCAATTATACCCCAGTGTCGAAACGTCGGGTCAAACAATGAAGATGATGGAGGAGCTCATGGAGGAGCTCATTGGTTTTCAGGAGAGGTTTGGACCAGGTGCGAAAAGTCGAGATCGTCGAATAAATGTCAATTCGTGATTTTTTGGTTTTCTGATATTTTATTTTGTATATTACTATGACGCAAACTGGGACATTATTTCTGTATTCGTTGTTTTCTTTTAGTCTTTAACTTTCCAACATTTATCCATAATTCAATCTATTCAACTTGAACTTTTTGAACTTTTGATCCATTGAATTCAGTGCGGTACACGTGACTTGCGGTGATATTACTTGTCATTGCCAATGCCAGTGCTTAAATGAACGGATGTGAACAATCTCCTCCACAGTCTCCTCCACAACAATTTGGTTCTAGGTTATGTCTCATTTAAGAGACTTTCTATCAGACGAGGAAAACTCTCAGAATTCAGACAATGAAGATGAAGAGTTTCATTATAGTGGTGACTACTCTACCCAGATGGAGGAGCTGTTCGAGGGAGAGAGTTTAGGCTCGAGCCTCCCTCATCAAGGGACACCCGAATCACTAGCTGGCGATGACGAAGATGATGATGAAGACGAAGGGTTTCTATATGATGGCGTAGATGCAGAAACCTCTGCTGGGTATAGAGAACAATTAAAAGATGTTCTGGAGACTGATAATGACGATGACGACTCGGACGACGAACTTTCGAATCCCGTTCTTCCACTTCATGAACAGAACGAACCTGTGCAATCGCGACCAACGACGCCGTCTGTACGAACCTTTTTATTATTCTCATAAATTTCTGGCCCGCTTATACACGGCTTAGGACAAAGACGGGGACCAATCTACTCCTTCTTCTCCCCTGAATTCCGATATTGCTCTCAACCACACCCCAAAGGAAAACCCTTTTTTGTTCAGAAAGCCGTTTCTTCATCCCAACATTTCCAGGCTCAGATCATTTACTCCTCAGTCGTCGCGTGAAGTGTCAAATGGGAGTGGTGTCACTTCACACTCACACATATTCGGCGGATTCTCTCCCTCCCCATCTCATTTTTCATCCCTGTCGCGCTCATCGTCTACTTCCAACTTGAAGGCTGTCATTGCGCATAGCGATTCTCCTGATACCGAAACGGTTGAACCATACCAGCAGGCGTTTAAATTCTTAGATTTGAACGTTATTGAAAAGCGCGTTCTTTTCGATGCGTCGCGGAAGCCTAACTCTATTCTCGGTCTTGATATTGGTGCCCCGACGGCATTGGCGTCGAATGGTCTCATTTGTATTGGGACAAGCACAGGAAGGATCGTCGTTCACGATTTCAAGCAATCCTTCATCTGCGTTTGTGAGCCTCAGGGTATGTCTACGTAGCATCTCCCGAGTGTATAATGGTGATGACCTTGTGTGTTAGATGCATCTGTTGGAGCTATCACTGCCCTCGCTCTTTCACATGATCATACCTTCATTGCATCAGGACACATAACTGGTTTCGTTCAACTCTTCAATCTAAAACTACCCAAGGCGCCTGTCCGAACAGTACCTCCCACAAACATCGCCGCCGTAGCCTCGGGCAGGAAAGAGGGTCATTTAGAGGGTTCCAAGATTGTGCGCATCGGTTTCGTTGCGGGACGGCACACTGCTCTTGTCTCTGCCGATGAGCATGGTTTAGCATTCTTTCATTCACTTGGAAAGGTGTTGTTCATCGACGCAACGGATATCCTCCGTATTTTAGGTCGCTATCCAAACTCGCCCCCCTCCCACGAGCTTGCGCGACAACCTCGACTGGCTACATCCCCATATACTCAAACTCAGAGACAACGTTACACGATCCTGGACATGGCACCTTTACCTTTAGGGACTGTTCCTCATCTTAGTGACAATCATCATGTCGTCGCCCTTCTTACTCCAACCAAGCTGGTCGTTGTTGGTCTCAAACCAACGCCCCGTACGTGGTTCAAAGTTCCTCGTGACCAATTAACTTGGTCCTCCAAAGAGTCCAAGAGAATCGGCTCGCTTTCCTGGTTTCCTAGTATATCAGTATCAGAGTCAAACCATACGGCAGGGCAACCTGCCCACCCAGACGCTACTGCCCCGACATTAGCTTTTTCCTGGGGGAATTGCGTGAAGCTGATTTCATTAACAGTTTCCAAAGTCCAACAACTGGTCAAGAACCCTAAGACAGGAAGTTCCAATACAGTGGAAGTAGAGGTCGTTGGCTTCCAAGCGGTTGCTAAATTCCATGCTGAAAGTGACGTATTTGCACTTCAGTGGCTAAATCATTTTGTGAGTTCCGCGGCCCCTTCATGATAATTCCCCTTAACATTTTTGTAGCAAATCATCCTTCTTTTACATGACAAGATCAGTATCTACGATACACAATTGGCACGAATTGTCGAAACCTCATTGTTCGATGTTCGAACGCTGGTCACGCCCACAAGCAACGGCATTCGCAACAGCCAAGGTGAACTGAACAGTACAGCAATATCACACAGTATACGCACCTACAAAGGAAAAATTGTCCTGTTGGTATGTCATATCTTTACATTGCCAAACTTTCGCTCATTGCACCTAAGATGCGCGATCACATCAGAATAGCCACTCTTTTGACATGGGCAGACCGAATCCTAGGCTTCGTGCAGGCTGGTGACTTTTTGAAAGCCATAGAACTTACACGTTCTTACTACCTCGACGAAGCGCCCGGTAACCGAAACAATCTTCCGAAGGATCCTACACAACGGAAACAGGTTATTGGCGATAAGCTAAGGAGCCTTATGGATGCATCAGCACAGTATGCGTTCTCGGAAGAACGGATGAGGGATCATACGCATATTACCCCGGATGGTCGTGGTGTAGATCGCACGGATCTTTTTGAAGAGTTGGTTGCTGTGTGCTGTCGGGCGTCTCTTGCGATGGACGACTGGGACTTCCTATTCGAAGACCTTTACCAGAAGTACGAAGAAAACGGCATCGTCCCTATCTACCTGCGCCAATTACAGCCCTTCATTGTCGGAAAAGAAATCAATTTCGTGGCTCCGCGTATCACCCAAAAACTTGTGGCTCTATATGAAGCAGATAATCAACCAGAGCAAGTAGAACGGATCATATGGCATATGGACCCCTCATGCTTGGATCTCAATCAAGCGCTCCGGTTGTGCCAAAAGTATGCGCTGTATGATGCGTTGATATATATCTTCACCAGGGCACTGAAAGACTACGTGTCACCCGTTGTGGAAATGATGGGCCTCATTCGTACCGTTCAGCAGTTTCGACGTCATCAACAGGAATGCCTCCTGAAGGGTGATACGGTGCCTAAACCCGACTCCGCCATCGAGTCCTTGATTATGAACGCGTATAAGGTCTATCCATACCTAGCAAACGTTTTGTCAGGTCTTACCTATCCCAGTGAAGAACCCTTGGACGATACAGAAGCCCTTCGAGCCAGACAGGAACTTTACAAGTTTTTGTTCTTTGGTCGTTCCACAATCTGGCCACCAGGTCCTGATGGCAAACTGATTCTGACATCCGACGAGGATGGGGGCACAGAGCCTACATATCCCTACGCCCGGCAACTCCTGTCCTTTGACTCGGAGTCATTTCTCCATACTCTGGACATCGCTTTCGAGGATGCATATCTGAATGACGACGAATCTCAAGATATCAATAGACTTGTCATCATTCGCGTGCTTCTCGAGATTTTGTCATCTCCCCAGCTCCCTCTATCCGACAAAACCATGATTCAGATTTTTATCGCTCGCAATGTTCCCAAGTACCCGCAATTTCTATTTCTTCAAATGGCGCCGAGTACATTGCATAATATCCTTATTGGCCTGGCGCGAAACCCAGATACTCAGACGCGAGAAGACAGACAACTTGCAGCGGAATACCTCTTGTCGGTCTATAATCCCCATGATATTGAGAAGGTCATCTCTATATTTGAGGATGCAGGCTTCTATCGCATTCTACGATCATGGCACTATCACGACGCGTCCTGGAGCAAGTTACTATCCGCCTACATCAATGACCCGGATTACAACCGGCTGGATGTTTTAGACAAGGTTGAAGAAGTATTGCGTCTCGCCTCACGTAGCAACTCTGGTGACATCTCACCAGAGCTCTTCAGGACGGTATCTGACGCCCTCCCCCGATTTTTGAACATGGACATCCGAGGAACTGCGGTTCTCATCGATAAAATGGTGCCTGATATGCACGAAAGGGCTCTCGAACTCTTGTCACACCAGCCTGACGGAGATGAAAGCCGTTACGAATACCTCTCCAGCCTTATAATTCCCAACGCTGACGACGGTTCGTACAAAAGAGGTCCATCTCCCAATCTTTCGCCAGAGTCACGTCGTCTTTTCTTTACTCTCCAATGCCGTCTTCATCCCGAGAAAATCATAGCCACTCTCGAAGCTGTACCGCCAGAAACGTTTGACCACTCGCAGGTTCTTGCTGAATGCGAGTCGTCTGGCGCGTACGATGCTGTCATATGGGCAACCAATTGGCAAGGCGACCCACAAGGATCCTTACAAAAGGCAAACAGATTCCAAGACATTATATCGCGGGACATCAGCAAACTCTTATCAACTCCTAACGCAGCTAACTGTGAGGAGCAGATGGCCTCGTTACAGGCTATATCCTCTGTTGGCAGAGAAATTTGTTTGGCGAGGTCGCGGGAGGCTGAACCCATTGTACCACTCGAAGATATGTGGTTTTCCTTGCTTCAAGGACAAATACAAACTATCCAAGTCATTTCCAGCTCTACCGCGTCTGCGTCCGAGGGGCTTACAGTGGCTCATCCGATACTAGGAAAACTCCGTTCATCTGTTCAACAAACCTTCGGCGCATTGGTTTCTATAACTTCGACCACTGCCATCTCGCTTCCTCATCTCTTCAAACGGCTTGTCAACTCTACACCATCCTCTCTGGGATCTCATTATACAGAGTTCCGGATCATTCTCACAGGTATCCTAGAATCATATAGGTCAGACGAAGACCTCCTGGTAATGGTCAACCAGCTCGTCAAACGAGATCTTTACGACTCTCTGTCAGAGTTGGCGCAGGAGCGAATTTGTGGGTGGACATCTGCAAACGGTGTTTGCCACTACTGTCGCCTACCACTTTCCGCTGTACGGGGCAAGTCCTTGGCTGTACGGAAGGTGACGATATCGAAACAGGGATATGGATTCCACGACGATTGCAAAATATCGCCTACTGACACTTCTGATTAATGAGGGATTTCTATTTACTATTACTGTTACCATTACCATTACCATTACCACTAAGTAGATACTGTCGCATTGCTTTATTTTATGTTTCCTGTTGATTTCTGTCAAAATTCGATTTAATCAGAATTACCTAATGTGGCCCGGTAATCACGAAGACCGGTTTAAGGGGTTCGCTTACGCCAGTTATAAACCATACCTGTTGCTAAAAGTAATTCTTCCCTCATTCTATCTACCAATATCTCACTTCACCATGCGAGCATTTGTTATCAATCAGTTGACACACCCCTCGAACGTCTCTTTGGCGACAAACGTACCCGTCCCAAAGCCTGGAAAGGACCAGGTTTTGGTCGATGTTTATAGTGCTGGCCTCAACTTTTTCGATGTAATCTTCACACAACTACCAATTCACCACACAATACTGACAAAGTATAGATCCTTCAAGCACAGGGCAAATACCAACATAAACCTCCCCTCCCATTCATTTTGGGTACAGAGTTTGCTGGAAAGATTGCAGATGACTCTCCCATTCCCGAGGGATCCAACTTGCGACGTGGACAACGAGTCTTTGGCGCTCAACTAGGTTCTTTTGCTGATAAAATTGTTACAAATGCCGCCAGTGTCATTCCTTTGCCCGATAACATTTCCTTCGATCAGGGGGCTGGGTTATATGTAACATGGCCAACAAGTTACGAAGCACTTGTGGGCAGAGCTGAACTGAAGAAGGGTATATATTTCTATCAACCTAGGAGAAATATGACCCACTGAATATCCTACAGGTGAATGGGTGCTTGTGACAGCGGCAGCTGGTGGTGTTGGAATCGCAGCCGTGCAGATTGCCAAAGGTTAGCTCCGTTATTCTTATTTTCGCCAGTCGACGTTCGTATTCTAACATCCTTCGCAAACCAGCCCTTGGTGCAAACGTTATTGCAGCTGCAGGATCACCTGAGAAGCTCGAGATTGCCAAGAAGTACGGCGGCGCAGACTACGGTGTCAACTACTCGAAGCCAGGTTGGCAGAAAGAAGTCCTTGAATTGACGAAAGGCAAAGGAGTCGATGTCATTTATGATCCCGTAGGATTGATCAATGGTACATTTCTGTTCAGCTCTTTCAAGAACTTCGCTCAATTTCGTAACCAGATGCTTTAAAGTGTATCGCCTGGAAAGGCAGAGCACTTGTTATTGGGTTTGCTGCGGGTACTATTGAGAAGGTGAGGGATGAACTCCTTCACTTGTACATTGGCGCTGATTGTATTATCTTAGGTACCAATGAACCTTGTTCTGCTGAAAAACATCTCTCTCGTAGGATTGCATTGGGGTGCATATACATGTAAGTCTTCCCTCCTTCAATCTGATGACTCTAGTTTAAGACGATCTCTTCAGTGAAAGAACCCAGCAGGATTCCCGTGGTCTGGGAAAACATCCTGTCGTAAGTAAAACAATCGAAATGTATTGTTGCATCTCTAAAAGCTTTTATTAGGATGTTTGCCAGTGGCAAAGTGCAACCCGTGGTCTATAACGAAATTTACACATTGGAGGGACTCGTCAAAGGGCTAGCAGCATTGGAGAAACGAGAGACGTGGGGGAAAGCAATCGTGAGAGTCAAGGATGAGAAACCAGCGGAGAAGGCCAAGCTGTAACAAGACAAACACGCGAAAAATGTACACCGTATATATTGATCCCATACATATATGCTATCATTTTATATCAAAGACCACCATGGTTGCTGTAGATATGTATGTACCCTAAAACTAGCAGATACTTGTCCATAGCCCTTTTTCTATCGACAGAGAAACCTTCTCGTCTTCGACATCCTGTTCGTCATCCTCGACAAGCTCCTCTGACTCACTTTCGGATTCTGATTGCGAATATTCGTCTTCACCATCCAGATGTAGTGGACGATAGATGGTCATTGTCGACGACGTGATAGATTGCATATTTTCTGGAGGGTCGTGGGCAGCTTGCACATCTGTCACCGATTCGGAACGAGGAACGGAAATGGTTGCAGATTCATCCGTAATCATGTGGAAGCCAAGGACTTGTAGACACTCGACGACATTTGCAACGCTTATCTGACAGGTAATGATTGAATGAATGACATACAAACATATGTGCATGGACTGACCTCTTCTTCGTGATTTTTCCAAACCTTGAGCTTGCCTTTCAAGATATTTTCCTGTTCTTTAGTAGTAACAAGACTGCGAACAACATCCGAAACAAATTGCTTCAATAATGAACTCAGCATGCGCAACGCTGATAACGAGATAGTCCCTGCAAAGGCTGAACCATCTTCATTGCTGCAATGACGTTCATTATCAATGTGTGCCACAAGAGATATCGAAACTCACTTGATGACACGCGGTAGGGCAGAAAGGCTGAATAAATCGAGTTCAGCGCTGGATAATGTGGCGCTATCTATCCCGCTTTGCGACAAGGCTTCCTGTATCCGATGGCGCTTTGTCGAATATCTTTTGCTGTGGCTTCCAAGCTCTTTCTTTTCTGTACTGTCCAAAGCTATTCGGTCGATACCCGAGTTGTCCACAGGATGAATATCTGCATCATCAGCAGCCTCAGAAACCCCTGCTGGTCCGTCCGTTGCTTTACTTTTGGTGTTGTTCGCATTTGGTCGACGTTTTTTTGAAGATTTTTGCGCCCTACCTGGCCGCAACTTTTCGGGTTGAAGGTTGAGTTCTCGGCCAAGCTTTTCAGCGCGTTTTCGACGCATGTACAGCCGTTTCAGCAAACGTCGACGAGCTTTTGGGTCGGTCTCTGCGTCTCTGTTATCCGCGCCTCGTCCTGTAGAATCTGAACGATTGTCTTGTTCAGCGTCAGAGGCCTCTGGGTTCTCTGGAAAAGTATAAGATACAATGTATAAGGAGTCAAGGCCTTCCTACCTGCTCCATGATGAGATGATGTATAGGCAGACTCTGAAGCCGTCGCAGCCATTTCATGATCCACGTCTTTAAGAATGCCATCTAAAACCTGCAGCCCTGTACTGTCGATGTGATTCAGAACGGCAATGCATCCCTTGGTCTCCACTCCGGTCATTTTAGTTTCCCATTGATTGCTCGGTGGACAACCGCACGACTCTTGTGCACCACCACGACTCTCAACATTGGCTACACACACATCACGAGATATGGTTTCTGCAGCCAGACGTTCCTCATATTCAACCCAGCGTGTAGACATGTCCCAAGCTGGCTCGAGATGGAGTCGCAGAGGTTTCGCATCAGTGAAGAAATTTTCTCGCTCGACTGCAACTTGAAGTGCATCCAAATACAAGCAGACATCGTATGTAGACTTGGTCCTGATATGTTCGGCAATAAGTTCTGGACGAAGCCTAGAGTAAATTGTTAAACCATGAAAAAAAAGGTCTTTCTCGGCTGATGTCCAATAAGAGGATGGTGGAAAAAAAGATGGAGGCAAGGGTAGTTCTTCAGAAATGCGGCCCTTTAAATGGTTCTGAGTATGTACTTGGTGTTGGTGCAAGTCGTCGATATATGAAGACAGAATATCAGAATTTGAGCTTGTCATTTGCAGTATTTTCGATTCATGATCATGGTGGTTTGAGGGAAAGCCAATGTATTACGTAAGAATAGTTTATTACACCTAAAGTAAAGTCCCTTCCGAATCATTCATAACTTGAATCACAAATTTGCCAAAGGTTCTCTTCCGCTCTTTCCATTGCCACCTGAACGACGGATTTCCCATTGTTGTCGTGCAATTACGCGCAATTCGTCCTTTCTTATCTTACCGGAAGGCGTTTTCTCTAAAGGGACATTGAGTATTGCACCACTCTGAAATAAATATCATCCATCTTACCAAACGGCCTGTTCAATATAACGATCATTACTGGTGTAGCAAACCGAGGTAGCCTACAAAAAAATGAGTTGATGAAAGTTGCCATTGATTTCGGCGCACCTTGTTCTGCACTCCGCAATCAATGAGGCTTCCGTTGTCGGATGACAGTCGGGCCGTATTGACACCACCGCTGCTACAAGTTCGCCCAAACGCTCATCTGGAACCCCAACCGCTGCTGCCTCCAGGACACGCGAATCGGCGTAAAGTGCGTTTTCGACTGTCACAGAATCCTTCGGGACCTCTTGAGTTCCGTATTCATGATGTCCGTGCAATATAACTCACGATATTTTCCCCTCCCCTGATAATAATATCTTTGACTGAAACGCGGAACAGATTATTAACGAGTTTGAATTGTGTGCTTTTTTCTTACCTCTATCTTTGATGAATAAAAACCCTTCCTCATCGAGGTACCCAATGTCGCCCGTCCTTAGCCAACCGTCTTTTGTCAGGACAGCATCGGTTGCGACGGGGTCCCGCCAGTATCCCTTCATCACGTTTGGACCTCGCCTGAATTGTTGGGCATTTTGTGCAATAAATGACAAAGTGAATCGACTTACAGCCAAACCTCTCCAACGAAACCTGGAGGTACGACCTTGCCGTCTCTAGTTACTATCATGTCATTGACGGGAGAAGTACGCCCACTGTCAATTCAATTAAAAACCTGAGCTCATCTGTAGTGCTTTCGAATACTTACGTGCTTGCAGGTCTTGCGACGTGGTCTTCTCCAGCGAACTTTGAAACTTGTAAATACCGAATGCTCGACCGAATTGTATATACTCACAGAGACTGCGATAGAATTAGTTTCTGTCAGCCCGTAACCTTGAATCCTGTGCTGAATTTGTTCGAAGTGTCTCGCGATCAAAAGGATGGATGGCTTACATTGTGGCAGTTGGAAAAGCTTGATGCGCTCTAGTTATCAACGTATCGGGTGCTGGGGCGCCACCAAAGAGAAGACCTTCGAGATTGTGACCCTTCAGAGGGCTGTGCATCAGGTCCATGACCATGGATGGGACGCTGGGAACGAGTAAGGCGCTGAAAAGTGTAATACGCAAATCTTAACCTTACCCTCCGGCAACTGTGACGTTCTCTTGTTTGATCCACCTTGGATAATTAATGATTAGCTTTCAAGATGAGCTAAAATGTGGTCGACAAATCTGCACCTAATGGCTAGATAAAAAAAAGTAAGATTGAGCGAGTGTAAAGTCTGTGCAAGACAAATAAATACCCTGTTCGACATCCCATTTGCGCATCAATACAATCTTCATTCCAGTAAAGGTAGCCATCATCTATATCTATGACGTTATATTGGGCGGCAAAATAAAATCTGGGCAATTCTCACAGAAAAGCTTGTGGAACCAGTCACATGGAAGAGCGGCACGGCGACGAGGGTGGCTTTCTGGACTTCGGCGCGTATTACCGATGGACAGTCCTCTCCTCTTCTCAGTGCGGCTCGAAAGGCTCCTACGAGGACCTAGTTGATGGTGAGCATCGAACAAGTAGCCAAACAATGATCGACGGACATTGAGGACGTTTGTTAGAAATTGTCGTTGTGTGCTGAGTACGCCTTTTGGTAAACCAGTAGTACCTAGGTGAAGATGAGTCTAGGTTGGTAATAATTTAGACGTAAATAATATACCAGAGGTAAAGATAATAGTCGCGTTATCTTCAGGGGAAACTTGAGGGGGGTGATCGAGAACGGAGAGGTTCGAAGAGTATTGAGCGAGAGCGGCATCAAGTGAGGATATTGAGGGAGTTCTAGGCTTCGAATGGCGGTCAATATCTATCATTAAAAAACGACAGGGGGAATTAGATGCAATGGAGGCTGTCATAAACGGTTGCATGACGTCGGCTCGTTCGGGGTCGAGTATTACTAGCTTGCACTCTGTATGAGTGAAGCAATGGGCAAGAGGTTGTGGGGGAAGCCAGCTAGAAAGAAAAGCAACATAAACTTGTGTTGTGTAGTTGATGACAGGATGATGACTTACGCATTTGCTAAAACAGAAACTGCGCCGATAAGGTCTGGGAGAGGGATTGATAGATGCACGACATGGAATCGAGACGACTTACGACAAG
The DNA here is from genome assembly GCA_002938355.1 of Panaeolus cyanescens. NCBI lineage: Eukaryota > Fungi > Basidiomycota > Agaricomycetes > Agaricales > Panaeolus > Panaeolus cyanescens. Next base: position 84,600 of record NHTK01001381.1, on the reverse strand, counting down.
CCCAAAAAATAACGAGGTAGTCTGGACAATTTCTGGAACAGATGGCCACTCTGTCGCCTTTAAAATAAAAATAAAAAAACAAATAAAAATGATGATTATAATATGTTACCTTGTGTGATGTTGTAGACATCTCTGAACAAACCTGCCAGTCTGACGGCACGATGATGAACTTGGGTATAAGATAGGCGCTGTGACTCGTATACGATATAAGTATCATTAGAATATCTTTCCACAGCAGCTAGCCAAAAGAGTCGAAGCGAAGGCCAAAGATTTTTGTAAACGCGCTGAATACGACCGTCGAGTAGAATTGTTTCGAGCTCATGAAGAGTACCTGGAGCGGTCAATAAAGCGTCGACTATAAATGAATAAATATAAGCGATAAAATTAAGAAATAAAATGAACAAGACCTTCGGTTAATGATCTTTTCGGAGACCAATTGGTAGTCATTGGCAGATAAAAGGATGGCAAAGAAAAAGAAAGAATCAAACTTTGAACATCCTTCAATAAGAATCACTTTCTCTCCGCGGTCATCCATTTTACCGCGGATTATATTTTTATTCTAATGTTTTTGCGATCCTGACTTTCCGTGATATCCGAGCTTTTTTTTTAATTATAAATCCTACTTTGTATGTCCACTTTATTATCCGAGTGTCATTCTGTGTAGCGTAGAGTAGTAAGTACCAGAGCGCTTTCTCTTCATATTATGTCATTGTTTGTCTTTATTAGTTTCACCCTCTTGTCTGACTTGACCCGTTTACAACTTGTTTCAATACCAATATAATGCAAGCTCTTGAAGAATTAGAACCAACAGTCCGCATTCGAGAATTAAAAAAGGACAGAGTCAACTTTGTTCTTGAAAATGTCGATTTAGCGTGAGCTTCATTTTATCGCATTACAACTCCTTTTCTAACCCTTTGAATAGATTTGCAAACTCACTTCGACGCGTCGTAATGGCCGATATTCCAACAGTCGGTCAGTGAAAGAATCACCGTTAATATCCTTGTTCTAAATACCATATAGCCATCGACATGGTTGAAATCGAAACAAACACATCTGTTCTTCCAGATGAATTCATTGCACACAGATTGGGTATGATTCCTCTCATTAGCACCAACTGCGATGAAGCTATTCGCTACACAAGGGTACTCTAAAAATCTCGTCATCATTTCATCTCACTCAAGTGCCACAGGATTGCATTTGCTTGGCCGGATGTTCTTTTTGTTCAATAATGCTCGTCCTCAACGTTGCTTGCCATGATGATACTACTATGGACGTAACAAGTGATCATCTGGATGTCGTCCCTCTAAACGCAGAAGGTCCTCTCCCAGACTCTGGAGATGAAATTCAGAAGCGAACAGAACATTTCGGTCATCCTGTAGGGAAAAGTGCGTACTTTGATTATTGTCACTATCCAGGTTCACTTACACAAGTAATAGATGACCCCAGCACTCCACCCGTTCTAATTTGTAAAATTCGCAAGGGTCAGGAATTGAAAATGCGTTGTATAGCCAAAAAGGTTTTGGAATATCCTGAAATTTCCACCTACGTCCAATCACTTGACATCACTTCCTTTAGGGTATCGCAAAAGAACATGCCAAATGGTCCCCCTGTTCTGCTGTCTCCTTTGAGTATGATCCCCACAACAAACTCCGCCATACTACCTACTGGTACGAGAAAGATATCAAAGACGAATGGCCATTGAGCGAAAACGCACGTGAAGAAGAACCTCCCCGAGATGACGAACCCTTTGATTATAACGCTAAACCTAACAAGTTCTACTTTGAAATTGAAACAGATGGCAGTCTAAATCCTCAGGAAGTCGTCATGAAGGTAACATCTTCCCAATCTTTCCCATATCTCACATCAATCTTTTTCTCCATAGGGTCTTGCCGAGCTTCAAACAAAATTGGCCAACCTTATCTTGGGTCTAAAACAACAACCTGACCTCGAAATTATGCAGAATGAAGGTGTAGGCATGGCTCATATTCAGCCACAAACACAAGCAACAGGTTGGGGTGAAACATCAGCTTGGTCTCAGCAAACAAGCCCCCGCACAGCAGGAGGTGCGAGCCAATGGACGTCCAGTCCAGATAACAATCCTTGGGGCAATTCAGCGGGTTGGTCAAGTCCCAGTCAAAAGGCCAATGGTTGGAACATGTAAAAACGCCACTCTTCTTTTTTTTCCTCATCATTTTCGAGTCATACCCAGGGTCATTGTATATATATTTAACAATTAATCAATGCTTAATCAAGCATCCAAAATTTTTCGCCATTAAAAAGGAATGGCTGTAGATCCTATCCGGGTAAATGCAATCATGTTTCGACTATTGACGATTCTGCATTTCGAAGACGTTGGTTTGCCCTGCCTGAGCATGTGGCTGTCTTTCACCGCTGGCCAACGGGGTAGTCGTCTCGGAGAATCCTCGGCGTGGGCTCGTCATATGCAACTGCAATCCAAACACAAAACAGTCAGCAATCTATCATATCGAGCCATCCATGGACATATAACTCACTGCAGCCGAATCCCCAAATACTTCGTCGGCGCTATCCACTAGGAGAACATCAATAAGAAGAAAGCGCTGTTTTTAAAGCAACACGTACGAATGGCAGCATTCTTGTCACCAAGGTTCCAACCTCCCGCGGGCACTCGCGCTTCAGGGAACTGGGGAGCCTCAGTTTGAGCCTTGCGATCTTCTGCTTCAATGAGTGACCAGGGCACTGCTGTGTAACGCGAGACAGAGGGAGGAGGACTGGGGTCTCCTGAAGGTCCGTAAATCTTCAATTCCCCAAGGATAGTCTTGAGTGCGCAAATCCACTTGTTCCGGCGCTTTGCTATTCGTCGAAATCGTAAGCTATCCATTCAGAGTCCGAACGTTCTAAAAATACCTTTCAAAGCCGCTTGCTGCCCATTTGATTTATATTTGATGTCAGCAGAGAGTGTCATCTTTGCCTGATCAGGGAAATCTAAAAATGAAATGTCGTGTTAGACAGTCGGACACATGGATGACAACAATATAGTAGCAAAAAATAGAACAGCACAGTAATTCATGGGACACGTCCGGGAACCCACCTTTCACTTTGACATCGAACGAGGGTTGGTAATCTCGCCTCTCGGTCTCGACAAATTGAAGCATCTTTTCACGCAATTTCTCGAGGTCTTCGAATGAAGTAGAATAGCTGACATCAAATGTGAATGTCTCGGACATCTACGTGTAAAAATATCGTTAGTTCCATTTTGCAAATGCACATGGCATACTGCAAGGCGAAATTTTGCGCCCACCTGAGGACTCCGGCGGACGTTTTGGATAAACTATACATAGACCGGTAAGCAAGGTGCTCATTAGGTTCGGTATCTGTTACTCACCAGAGTATTGAGCTGATTGTTAGGAGCTTGAACACATGCATTGTTGGAATCGAGGAAGACGGTCGAGAGAAGGCGGATCTCCTTCACGGTGTATGTCTCCTTGTTGATCACCACGCGATCTCCAACATCGAAAGGATGTTTGATGAACAGGAAGATAATACTAGAGAGAACTTCTTGCAGACTACCACCAATGAGCCAGCTGAGACCTATAGATAATGTTATCAGGTATACGCAGAGCCCATAAGCAAATCAAACACATACCGAGGATAAGGGTACCAGCTCCAGTGACCACAGCAGCCAAAGACGCTTCCTAAAAGGGTAGCAGAACGTCAGGAGGTCTTGCCACGCTGATTGACATATTGACTCACCAATGTGATGGCGATAATGAGAGCCGCAATGACAACATACAGAGACATGAAAATGTTGTCAAGCCTGCCGACGGCACTGTCGAGATCTCTCATAGAGTTTTCAATGGAAAGCTGCTCGCGGTGGAATTCCCTATACAAAGTCGTCGGCTTCAGTAAATCAAAGCAAACGAGACGAGCCACTCACAAGCATGCCATCTCGACTTCTTCCCTTGAAGCATCGCCATTGTCATCCTTGTCAAACAACGCAAATACAGCGGCAGCTTGCTCCTTGTCAGGGAAGAATCGCTGAATATCGTCAACCTCGAGATAATCGGTGTTGGGCTTGGCAAAAGAGTAGAAGAGGCGGCGAGCGAGCTATTGAAGCACGAATGAGACCTTTTCATGAAAACTAGAATTAACAACACACCAAGCGAGACTTGTTTGCTGATTCCAAAGCAGTCTTGATGATGGCTTGGGGAGCGTTGGGTTGCAAGACAGAACTAAAATGCCATGGGTACGAGTAAACAAAAAAACAAATTTTGCACTTACCTTCCGGCGATCTCAGAGGCAACGTTGCCAAAAACAGTTGCGGTGGTGGTGGTAGCTATTTTGACACCCTGGCGCAACTTTTTCAAAAACATTTTAGGGTTCACACTTTGACCTCTGGTGTGTGTGTTTGCCTCGAGGACATCTGTTCGTCCTGGGATGTCTGAAGAATACTTGTAGAGGGTAACGAGCGACCTGACGGCAAACTTTTGATCGGCAATGCGTTCTAGTGGTCGAGATCAGATGCATTCCAAAAAAGAAAAAAACCAAAAAAAAAAAAAAAAGCAATTTTACCTGCATAAGACCTCTCATGGAACTTGCCAGCAATCCATTGGATGGAAAACTTTTCAAAGAGAAGGACTGCCGAGCAGATAAAGATGCCAAAGAGCAGCTTGCCGATGAGTTTGACTGCATTTGAACTTTTCTGACTTGGGTTGTTCAAGTGATTGTCGATGAGGGGATTCCATGTGACCCAGATGCAAAGAGACCAGGCAAACAATGCGATGTAGCTGTTGTGAAATGCATGAGAACAATGTATTGGGAAAATGATTAAAGTCGTACCGGTGGAGGGCTTGCAACCAATCAATGTAGCGCCTTGTGCTAACTGCAACAACACCAATTGTAGAACGGAGAATAGAGGGGACGATACGTGATACCGCAAGGGCAACCCACCAACCTGAAAAATCATATGTTAGCGCAATCGAACTCCAATGATTCCAGTTGATCGTAGCGTACCACCCCAAACAACGCTGAACCAGATACTCCACCAGAGTAATTTGACAGTCCAGATCTGTGTATTCATGAGTCATAAAGGCAGCGGTAAAATTTCAAATACGAACGTTAGCATTGGGGAAAGTCGTCAATTGGAGGATTCCAGGGAGCCAAAGGAGACCAAGAACGGGAACGATGAAGAGAATCCAACGAGTGACGATGGATACGTTAATGAGGTAGTTGTAGAGCCTTCCAACCTGTCGAAAACTTGAGTGTATGGTAGGGATTGTAAGAAAAAAAGCGCGTACTTTACTCTTGGGGTTGTCACCATCAGGATAAACGGAATGGGAACTGTCACCTGGATAAATCTCCTCGTATCCTTCTGTTCGCTTCTTCTTTAATTTTATGCTGCCCTTTTCCGATTCTGTAATGCCTCGTTCAGCGTCATAAGGGGCACTGAAATGGGCATTGGCTGTTCCTGCAGTCAGACCACTTGAGCTTTGGTGCTCTAACACGGGACGCGGGGGGTATGTCGCCATGTTTTTTTGCGACAGACTGGGTAGTTCCGGTGGATATCGATCGAGAGAGGGTGAGTTGTTAGTATTTAAAAGAGTGTAATGGGCTGTTAATTCGACGTCTGAAGTTGACGCAAAGGGATTCCCAAGTCCTTGTCGTCGAGGTTCGTCTCTTGAAGAGGGAACCCTTTGATGGAGGTGTGAAGAATCTATGGTTGAAGGAGTGTGAAATTTATAAAGTTCCTGCAGGGGCGATGCTTTTTTCAAATTAAGCAAAATCCTGTGTTTTCTTGGTCGGAATTTTGTTATTCAGTCGTAACGACGGTGAAATTTGAAAAATGTAGATGGTGGACGAATGAAAAGTAATTGTGAGAGATCGCTTGGACCTTGGATACTGAAAATGTAACAATACAACTAGACGACAATTACTTGACCCCTGTTTTACTGTTCAAACATCCACATTTAATTGGATTTTACCCTATTTTACCGTTGGGTGACGTAGTGACCCGTCGTCAAGTCTAGGCCTTTCAGCGATAAATATTCGCCGACGGATATGAATTAAAATAAAAGTAATGTACGGGTAAGGGTATCGCATTATAGTATAGTCCGTTGTGAGAAAGAAGTTGCGGGTGGTGAAGTTGATGGTGGTGGTGTTGGTGCATGATGTGTTCTAGGTTTGAATATGAGAATGAGGATGAGGCCAAATATGATGAGTAACAATAGAAAGATGCATTTCCGTCTTCCGGTATTTTTCTGATACCTGCAGGGATAGAAAGGTGAGGACCGAGGAAATGAAAAGAAATAACCTCGGGGATTATTACCTGGTGGCGACTTTTAAATCTATGACGGCGTCTTCCATCTGTGTTGCTGTCTGTTCAAGATTATACTCTACACTGTCCAACAAGGTACCTTGATCAATAACAAGGTCAGAAAGCTCCTTGAAAAGTTCAGCAAGACTGGCAATCGATTTCGCAATCTCGGTTAGTTCTCTATCGCGAGATTGTAGTTGAACTGAATGATCTGATTGAATGAGGGATTGTGATTGTGATTGAGCACGGGTATGTGTCTAAGGAGATAAAGAGTCAGGTGTATAGGGAAGAGTGTTCATGATGTTAAACGTACTGCAGCCTGAATATCATCGTCTACGGCAGACATGCCATCGGAACCTCTGAGATGTATAACACCGGATGCTACGAGAAGATCTTGATTTTTGATCGCATGACCTTGGAGTTCTTATGATGGTATCGATAGTAAGTTGTAAAAAGGGAAAAGAGAGGTGGTTAAGAGGATGATAATTACGGAAAAGGGAAAAGCGAGCATACTTTCCATATAGACTCGCTGCTTTTTGCGGAAAGTGGCGCTTAGGTCCTGGACCTTTGCAGCGAGTGCTCGCTGGACATTTTTACCGGCGCGTGCCTCGTGTGAGGACAGTTGGGGATGAGGGGGAAATGAATGTGGGGGTGAGGCGAGCTTCTGAATGAGGCTATGACAAGTTCTAAAGTCCTAAATAAGAATTATTGGTTCAAGTCGAAGAATAAAATAAAATAAAATAAAGAACCTTGGTAATTTGAGTAGTTAGATTCTCTATATCTCTCTCTTCCTGAGAGCGGTCAGAGAAACCTGGTAGGACGTGTTTCGCGTGTAGTTTATCAAGAATAGCAACTAGACGATAATTAGGTTTAATATTTTTTAACAAAAAGGAAAATATTACTGTTGGCTTGTGTCTGTACAAGAATGTTTTCTACTTGGTCCGAGTAATCGACCCTATCGTTTCAAAGTCAGGAAAAGAAATAAAAGAAATAATATTAGATACCATTTTGGAGGTAATGGAATTGAATCTGCTGGAGTAATAAGTCTTTGAGACTCTGAATCTGTGTAATGTGAAGTTGAGTCACGATAAGAAAGAAAGAGACCTGTTCTTGAGCGAGTGGTAGGAGCAGACATGAGTGCGTGTCTTGTTTGGTCATATGCGGGGAAGAATAAAAGGCCCATCAATTTCATTGACTTTTAACAACAACAACAATGTGTCGTCTGCATACGTGAGTTGTATTTTATTTTTTATTTCTTTTATATTTTACTCATCGTTGATAACAGTGAGGGAACAAAGCATGGATGTGGTCACTATATCATTGTGAATTATTTTTATTTTTAATCTGTTTTTAATGAACTGACTGACATATGTGATCAGACTCGTAAACTGTTACAGGAAGACTGCATGAATCGTTTCTGCATCTTTTCACAAGCTCATCAGTCAGATTGTCCTCATTGTCCACAATGTAGACGCGTAAGATTATATTTCTGATTTGATTCTTATTATTTCTCATTTATATTTACAGTATTATGATCCTGATGCATCAGAGAAGATTACTTTAAAGACTTCTGATTTCTGTCGTGAATGCGAGTATTGGTTCAAAGGCCCCGGTTCTCGTCCTCGTTGACCTCGACATTTCTTTTATTTTTCTTGATTTCATTCTTATTATCATTTGCATTGTCATCATCATCATTAACATCATCATCATCATCATCATCGTCTAGTATTTCTAATCTACTTGTATATTTTCTTTGTATTTTAATCACCATTTTACTGCAAGTCCAATAACTTCGCTTTCAACTGCTCGATACGACGTTCTAAATGATAATCCAGCTTCCATCACTTTCTTGCTCAACTCTTCATCATCATCATCGTTTCCCTTTCCAATACTCCAATACGTCTCTTCAACCTTTCGAACCCAATCTCGGTCTCCCCATTTCCACCCTTGCATTTGTGTGTCCATCTCGTCCTTTTCCTTCTCCTCATTAATTATCGGCTTCATTTGTCCTCCTCCATTCACACATCCTCCAGGACAAGCCATGACCTCCACATAGTCATAACCTTTGTCTTCAGTCTCTGTGTTTCCCTTTTTCAACCGTCGTCCAGCTCCGACCCTACCACCAAGTCGTCCAGCTGCTCCTGCCCCCGTTCGAACCCCTTTCTCTTTCCCTATTTTCCGCACAATGTTTTGTAGATTCCTGAATCCATAACATTTCGCACCCTTGAATACAACTTTCCCCTTGCCCGTTTCATCCCCTGAACCATTCTCCTCGTAAACCGTAAATTCTTCATAGTCGGCATTTCGGATCGCCTTGATTTCCAATACCAACGGAACTTGTGATTCTGCCCGAATATGCGAGATTATCGAATGAAGATAGGACCCAGATGACGTCCCACCATGTTGCATCATCTCCGGGATCGTCGATCCGTCTTTCAATTTCTCGGAACCTGCATCGCGTGCCTGTCTTTCCGGACCTCCTTCCTCCGCCACTCTTGAAAGTTCCCATCCACATTCCCTCAATAAAACTTCAAGCTCTCCCGTTGTAATCACACAATCCACGTCTCGTGTCGCGTATATTTCATTGTAAAAATCTTGCCTCGACGCCTCCAGTTTCTTATCGTAACATGGCATGACCGTCACATGGTATATTTCATCTGGCCTATTATCATTCAAATCGATCAAGGTCAACCATAATCCCGGGTGCAAACATTCAAGAAATACAAACACTTGCCTCTTACCCCACTTGCGTCCCAAGTATTCTTTCACTATTGTACCCATCACCTGCTGAGGACTCTTGGTCCAAGAGATGTATGGAAGCATCTCCTTGTGTGCTTTCTCCGCATAGCAGATCCAACCCGGACATGCACTAGCCAGCATAGGTAGCCCTGCTTCCTCTTCACTCTCCGTCCCTCCCCTACTTCGATTTCTCCGCTCTTCAAACTCCTTGATGTGCTCCTTTAAGGCGATATGCCTCGCAAATGTGGTATCATAGACTTGAGAAAACCCAAGAGTCTCCGTGAAGAATATCCGAAGACCGCGAAAGACCTCAAGTGGTGAGCAGCTGACATCTTTCGATCGAGAAGCAGAAATGGCTGTTGCGAGTGACGCAAGTGACTGAGGGGAGATCGAGACGACCGGGATTTTGTATGTCGATGAACTTGACGAAGCCGTGGATGACGATGAAGATGAAGAAGAGGCAGTAGGTCCATGATCAGTCCCAGAATCGGGTAGACTTCCGTTCTCCTTGAGGAAGTTGAGAACCTCTGTGTGGGACTGGAGGGTAATCAGCACCGACTCTGCAGAGGTGATGCAACCACTAGTGATCAATACGTTGTCAGTACTCTTCTTGACAGTGATCAAACAACAGACGTACCTGCATGCTAGGCAGTCATTCAAACTGATCTGTGCTTGAGCCAGCTGCCTCGGCTCATTCGGCCGCGAGGCAGAGGTGGATGCCTGACTGCTAGGAGAAACTTCGTAATATGTGCCAGAAGAGTCTATCATGATCTCTGTCTGCATGTTGTTCAGAGATTGGAAAACTGATTGACTTTTTGTTCTCTTAAAAAAAACTTACAGAAGCATCACCAGGTTGTTTCTCCCGCTGTTTAGGAGCATTGGTTTGCTCAACGGGTTTGATGCACGCCTGTGACGGTGCAATGAAGTCGTTGAGATCTGTCAAAGTCTGTCCATATAGCGTGAATAAATGACCTCTCACGTTGATAAAGCTAAACACCTACGAGCGCACCTGAAAATGCCATGACTGTGTTTGAAGAAGAAGTGATACAGAGCTCTGACTAAAAGAGGTACTTGAATACGATTAGCCGGGAATGTTTGCTGACTGATCAAATCAATTTAATTCGACCACTTTCATTGGATAATATAATTATGCAACGCGTATGTTTTTCTATCTAGTAAAATGTTCAGGTATATAAGATGAGGGTAAACAACAATCTTGTGAGGTCCAATTATCCATGTCAATGCCGATAAAAATAAATATTCCCTAGATGCAGAAAATAGCACCTGCTACAACAGCTATCACTGTGAGAGCAAAGGTCGACGCAGAGTACGTTCTACTGCGTGTTGCGTCGTTTACTACAACCTGACCTGTAAGGTTCGAAGCGGCCGTACTGCCCCACAAACGAATGTTGCGGTAATATGTGTGCGTGGTTACTGGCGTGGCCCAGCTTGCATCGGAGCCTGTAATTCAAGTTCTAAGTATAAGATACCCTTGTCCGCCAAGAAAAACTTGCCTCCGAAAAAGGTAGAGAAGTATAAGCCATTGGCCGCAACGGTATCACTTGCCCGTATTTGAAGGTTGCCTTGTGAGATGGCTTGTATATCATTGTAGCTAGAAACGCAGTCAGCCCATGTTCGATCGTATATAATTAGAGCATGACACGCACTAGAGGCCAATGTATCCGTTGGCGACATTGGGTGGGTCATTTAGGCGGACGAGCAGGGTGACTCGCACCCATCTGAAATTGCATCATTAGACGAGCAGCGATCTCAAAAAAAAGTAACATACTGTCCATTGGTGAAACCGAAAGCACCACGATCAATGCTAATACCAAAGTCGGAATTGCAGGTTATATCCTTCTCAGAACAGAAATTATTCGGGGTAGGGATGTAGGCATATACTGGTAGAGCCAAAAACAATGAGATCACGAAATAACGAGGGAGACGGATACTGACCTTCACCGGCGCCATTCTTTCTCCACATCAAACGACTGCTGAAGCAATCCAAACCATCGGCTTTATTTCCACCACTGCATCCTGAAGAATTTAAACCACCACGTAGACCAGGAAGTTTCCCGCCCTTTACCCAATCGAAATTTTGGTCAAAGGCGAGCTCATAGGTGACCATCATGGTATTGAAGTTTCCTCCATCTGTTCTATTCCATAGGGTATAGAACTGGGCCCCGCCGGTTTCGTGAGAGAAGCTACCTTCTGCATATGTGACTTGTAATACTGGACCTGGTACGCTGGATGACCCAGGAACAGGTTTATTAGGGTAAGGATCGTCCACAAAGGCAAGATTTTGTGGGTTGTCCTGCACGCGGCCTTTTCCTAGTGACCACTCTGATACTAGGAGAGCTTGTGTGTCTGTGGGTGATGCAGTCTGCGATGGAAATGGCATTGATGTGCTCGTTGTCAGACCATATTGCGAAGCGATAACCTCTGGTGGTACTTGTGGTGAAGAGAGAGCTGTATTCCAGAGTACAGCTGCTGTAATAAAGGAGAGTAAAGATAAAGAAAAGTACATTTTTAAATGAACAAAACGAAAAGAAATAAAATAAGAGAAAAAGAGAAGAAAATATAAAGATAATGAGTAGTTATAAGAGTTATAATAAGGATGATTGAATAAATAATAACAAACATTAGTTTCAAATTCAAAGTACTAAGAATGTGTACATTTAGTGATGCAACCAGAGTTCACCAATGCTGGCCTCATAAGACGTCCTAAAATGTTTAAATCATCATCCAAATCTCGTCAGGACAACAACGCTGACGGTGAATCATCTCAGCCGCTGCTCTCTCAAACCATCTTCAATGTTGCAGACGATGACGACGACGACGGCGACTCACCCTCGGCCCTTGCTCCTACTCCCAAAACCGCTGGTGGTTCTCGCGTCGTGACTTTTAAAGACGAAGTTCAAGTAATTGCTCCTTCTCTCAGGTCAACAACTAGTAGCAGAGAAACAGGTATATAAATATTATGACTTTATAAACAATGTCTAACCCGTTTTCTTATTAGAATACGACCTCGACTCTGATGAACTAGATGAATCCTCAGTCACGGACCTTGAACGTTCACGTATTCCCTCTAGAGGGGGTGAGCGAGACCAGCGTATGCCCCTACTAGTTGGCCTTTTCGATTCATCCCAAACACGTCAAAGTTTGGACAACTCTTTGCCCATGCACTCCCCGGGTACAGATTCAATCTATATTGGTGATACTGCAGTCACCCTGGACGAACTAGCAGCAAAAAGAACTGCTGGTGGTGGACTATTAGACTCGATAGCCAATATGGCCAACTCTATTCTCGGCGCAGGTCTGTTTCAGCAACCCCTACACATAGGTCTTCTCATCTAATTTACCTTTTAGGCATTATTGGTACCTCTCTATATCATTGCGCTACCTTTCAAGTTACTCAACACAACGTCTTTTCTAGGTTTACCGTATGCCGTCCGTCAGGCTGGGTTCTTCACTGGTCTTCTTCTGCTCATTCTCCTTTCCGGAGTCACAGACTGGACAATTCGCCTCATTGTAGTCAATGCCAAACTTAGCGGAGGTCACTCGTACCTCGATATCATGAATCAATGTTTTGGCTCCAGTGGAAGAGCTGCCGTATCTTTCTTTCAGTTTGCATTCGCATTTGGAGGTACTTATTCCGACATCCTCGGTTCTCAGCTCAATCGTTGACATCTTTTTCTCATTTTAAACCACAGGGATGTGCGCCTTTGGTATCATCATAGGCGACACAATACCTCAAGTCATTCGCTATGTTTTCCCAAACATTTCCAGCACTCCAATTCTTAGCATTTTCGCAAACCGCCAATTTATCATCGCCCTCTGTACCATATCTGTTTCCTATCCTCTTTCTCTCTATCGTGATATCCACAAACTATCTCGTGCCTCTGGACTGGCTCTATTTGGCATGGTCATCATCGTTCTATCCGTTTTAATAGAAGGCCCTCACGTCCCTATCGAATTAAAGGGCGAGCAGAACAATAAATTCACATTCATTGAACCCGGACTATTCCAAGCTATCGGCGTTATAAGCTTTGCATTCGGTTAGTATCACCTTTCGAAGATGTCCAAGCACTGCTGATATTTTCTGTAAAGTTTGTCATCATAATTCTCTTTTAATCTATGGAAGCCTACGGACACCGACACTAGACCGTTTCGCCAAAGTTACCCATATATCCACCTTCATGTCCTTGGTGGCATGCATGACACTGGCAATATCGGCATATGTTGTATTTACGGACAAGACGCAAGGAAACATATTAAATAATTTTCCACCGGTAAGACCCATTCCGTTATTCGACCGTCGAAAAGGTGTTCAGGTGACGATTGGAAACGTTTACTTACATCGATTCTTCTTCCAGGACGACACCTTTATCAATATTGCTCGCTTCGCCTTTGGTCTCAATATGTTTACAACATTGCCATTAGAACTCTTTGTATGCAGAGAAGTGCGTAGCTTTCTGTGTTGGCTGCATTTTCTCTCTCATCTCATTACCATTCCACAGGTCGTGGAGCAATACTTTTTCTCTCATGAAGCTTTTAGCATTCAGCGACATGTCTTCTTCACAAGCGTCATTCTCTTTTCGTCAATGTTCGGTACGTACAATTTCAACAAGAAGATTTCCTCTGAATATTTATTCAACCTTGATGGATCTCCAGTGGCGTTGGTTACCTGCGATCTGGGTGTCATGCTCGAAATAACAGGCGGAGTGTCAGCAACCACACTTGCCTTTATTTTTCCCGCTGCTTGCTACATCAAGCTCGTTGACAAGAATCTTCCCTGGTACAGTCGCACTAAGCTTCCAGCTGTGATATGCGCCCTTTTTGGCATTGTCGTCATGATCATCTCACTATTTATTGCTTTGGCTAAATCATGGACAGTCCAAGGATCTGCAAAGATATGCATGTAATGAATTAATTCGCGAGCATCTTATTATTTATATCTTCGCTTGTTACAAGAAAGCACAATCGGGAAAGCAAATACATGCAAAATGAAAAACAATCTAAAGATCAAAAAATATCAGTAGGTATCTAGAAGTTCTGATGCAAATAGGGGTATCTATCTATTTCGGGGTGTTGATGAACGCCTCGATGCCCTTGACGTTGGATATAGACTCGAGACGTGCACCTCGTTCCAGGCTCTCCTTGGACGAAAGCGGAGATACGTTCAGTTCCTTGTAGACGCTCCAAATATACTCTACGCGTTCCATGGGCGATTGGTCGGGCTTGCAGGTAATAGGATCGCAAACAAGGAGCCAAATGGCATCATATCCACCCGCTAAGCATAAGAAATTAGAATCGATCACAAGCAAAGCACAAGGTTATGCACAACGCATAGCTACACTTACCTCCGGGTGCACCACCGCCGACGACACCAGCTTGTGAAACGCAGGTGTCGAGGAGACGGGTCTGTTCATCCGGTTCGACAGGAACACCTGCAAGGTTGCCCATTTCTTTCATTTTTTGTCGGATGGCCTGTGTTTCAGGAATGTTAGAAGGTTACACTTGCCACGCTTTTCTGTGCTTACTTGAGATATAGTGTGCGCCTCGTAAAAGGCCGAAACGACGGGCACTTCTTTTGGAGGTTGCCAGGGGTTCGCCTCCCACTGAGGAGCTCAGAGGTTAACGTTATGCTTGGGTTAAAGTTTATAGTACTTGCCTGAAGGGGCTGCAGGGTTGCCATATACTTGACCGCGTCTTGATAGGTTTCAGGGTCCTGATCATGGAGTTTACCAAGGTGCAGCAATATTTGAGCAAATGATTGATTGAGCTGATCCAAGTGTGTCCAAAGGGCGTCGGCTATGGGTTATGAGCGTTGGATTGAAGAAGGCGAGGAAATGATAACACATACCTTCCTCTTTCTTCTCTTTGCGCCACTTCAGGACCTTTCCAACGAGAGAAGGTGTATCGCTTCCGGCATCAACGTCTGCAAGCATAAGACGGGTGTAAGGGGGCAACTTAAAAGGTTGGACGCGATAGTTCCAGGCTTTGTTGGAAGGTGTCAGGACTGGTAAAAGGTTGGATGGCTAGCATGGCAAATCGTTCATTTGAGGTTTTAGTGATGAAAGCGTCAAAGATGCTCACTGTGGATTCGGACATCAGGTCCTGAATAACGGATGGTTCGAAACGCGTGTAAAGATGACTCCCAAAGACTGCTGCAGAAATATCGAATCCACTGCCGATTTTTCCTTGGGCGATACAGTGCACAAATTGTGCAAGATTGTGAGCCAAGAGTCTACCGTCTGCATTATCATCGAGAAGAGCGTTTTCTGGGATAACGGACAGGTGGACAAGGAGGGCAGAGGTCAGGGAAGTGATGAGTGCAGCGGAAGAGCCTAAGCCAGTTTTATGGACTTCACTCAAGCTCCCGCCTGTTGGGCAAAATGGCGGAATACTCGATAGGGAATCGATTGTGCGGGGTAAACCGAGTTGTTGCAACTTTTTTGTGAACGATGAGTATTTGTTAGATGCGAATAGATTATATTATACCTTTGCACGTTGGGAATAAAAGTCATTGTCGCCGACGATTGTAATATCTAGACCAGAAGCGAGAGCCTTGGCGATTGACTCGGATCCTTTGAGCTCAACCGCCAAAGCTAGGGTGTGTTGAAGAGCTAGATGAACAAACTTGTTTTTGCTTGAGCTGTTGGATTTTGTGAGCAATAGATAAATGATATAGACAAATTACAAACTTTTCTGAAGATGGAGTTACGAGAACAGGGTCGTATTTGAGGTGATATTCCCAGGTTGCATCTGCAAATTGAGGAGATGATATTCGTATCGAGTTTGAAGTGTTCCCTGGCTCTTGTACAAGAGTATAAAAGCGAGAAGAAGTTGATACTACGATTCCTGAATAGACTGGGTCTAATACAAGATAACCACCAGCCACGAGAACCTTTCCTGGAGCTGAGACGAGAGTTGAAGGCATACTTTAAAGAACAGAGTAAATAAAAATCATCCTATATATATTATCAGCTGACTAATCTATCGACCTCCTTTACCGAACCATTCTTTTTGGTGACCACAGGTAGAATTAGTACAGCCAGGGCATCGAAGTTTCATCTGTACACTAACAGCTCCATGCCCAGCTTTGTATTCCTCCAAATGTGACTTGACAATGTCTGCTAATGCTCGAATAAATACTGGAGAGTCATTCAATGATTCTGCTCGATGCACTTCAATTCCGTGCTATTCATACACAAATCAATCACTGAAACAAGAGAAGCTTTAAGAAACTCACTTCTTTTGCCTCCTTTGCATATTCTAGATCCAGCTCATATAACGTTTCGATATGATCACTGGTGAATGCAATGGGGACAAGAACAACTTGCTTCTGACCGAGTCGCGCCAGCCCCTTCAAAGCATCTCCCGTTTGCATACCCATCCAAGCAGACGGACCCACTTGTGATTGCCATACCAAACGATATGGATTAGAATGCCCGAGTCTCTTCATCACAGCTGCCACGGAGGCAGAAACTTCCAATATGTATGGATCTCCGCGGTTCACGACAGACATAGGTAGTGAATGTGCCGAGAATAGCAAAACAGTATCCGACCGCGTCTCTTCCGGGAACTTTGCTAGAGCCGCTTCGATGTTTTGCGCAACGGCCTGTTTAAAAAAAAAAACACAACTCCCCGCTGAATAACGGAAACGAATAATTCCAAAACTCTCTAATACGCACCTCGATGAATCCCGGGTGTGTTCCCCAACGGTCAATGACACTCCATTCAACATCTCCGATCTCTCCTGCCTTTCCTCGTCGATAAAGTTCGTTTAGGCTACTCCCGGTAGTGCTGCAACTGTATTGTGGGTATTGTGTGAACGCAATCGCTCTCTTAACACCATCCTCCTTCATTTGCCGAGCAGTTGCTTCCGTGAGCGGCCGCGCGTAACGGAACGCAACATACGCTTTATGGGGTGCAGTTTCGGGGTGTATCTCGTCCAAAAGCTTGGCCATCCCATCACCCTGGATTTGAGTATAGTGAAGAATGGGAGAACCTCCACCAATATCGGTATACTGTTGTTCTATTTGTGGTGTTCTTCTCCGCGCGATGATCGGTGCTGCGAACTTTTGGAATGGTAATGGGATCAGGTCTCCGTCCATGAAAAGATTTTTGAGAAAGTCATGCGTTTCGGCGACCTATAGCAAATACGTATTTATGCTCAAGAGATCAATTTGGAATTGTTTCTCACTGTAGATGGACCACCCATGTTCAACATGACGACAGCTACGACAGAAATGACATCGACAAACAGAATAATGTCGGTAAATGTGTATTTGGCTTACCCGTTGGACTGTTCAAATAAGATGAGGCAAAGGTCATATAGACTGACTTGAGAGATGCGATTGTTCACCTTTTTCCTGTAGCATTAATAGTAGCATAAGACCGTGAAAGGGAACGAATTGTGTTTAAGGGTCGAAGGAAGGACATTATTAGGGACGAGGAGGAGCAGAAGAAAGAAGGTTAACAATCTAATAAATACATTTTAAACTTTTTCATTTGCCTCGGACAACCCATGTAATAAGTGTATAACGTAAGATATTCCCACGCATTCGACTTAAGCTTTCTCACTGTTGGCTTTTCGTCGACGAGCAACTATTTCCTGTCGACGAGCTCGCCACTGAAGAACAGGTAATGTTAAACAAGAAATTGCGATCCAGACTGCCAAAATTCCAAAGTTCTTGCCCACTACATGAATCAACAGTCAGCTTTCATAGCAAACAGTTTTCGACGACTCACACTCGTTTTTCGTGTTGAACACAATCGTTCTCACACCACGCGAGATTTGGTAGAACGGAGCTACGTGGCCGTAGTTGTACACGACGGGTAACGCCTCGATAGGCCACAAGCACACAGATACGTTTCCTGAGAACTCGAGTTCGTGAGTACATCTCGCCGGTTACCAAGCTTTTCCTATCGGACCGGTCGCGTACCAATGATCCAGAGAATCAAGAACACTTGGATATACTTGATTGTCAGCAGTGTTACCATGGACTCGAGGGCCAGTCCTCTGCAGCACATAGCTTCAAAATCGGAAAATAAACATTATGCTGTTTAACACTCACACTGAGCTCATCCCGAACCACGAAAGCATCCAAAAGATGACGAACCCGGCACGCCCAAAGCTAGAGGCTCACTGGTCAATCTCGATCTAATTTTAGAGATTTAGGAACTCACTGTCGGTTGAATGGCAAACTAAAAGCGAGGCAAAGCAAGCTGTACGCGAGCTGATACCGCTTAGATACTCAGTATAACATAAAATAAATCGACGCACAGTTACGACAAAATACATCGCAAAGGGTGTAGCGATTCGAACGTATATCAAGGATTTTGTTGTCAGTTTGCCTTCCACGCCTGATATTGCCCGCGCCATGATGCTTGAATTCTAACAATAGATATGAAAAATGTTCATTGTGAATAGGCCCGCACATACCACTATGACGAACCCAAGAATTAAAAGATATATGAGTCCAATAAATGTAACTGCGGCTGCACTTTTACTCGGGGCTCAGCACGTCGTCGATCGAACTGTGGCGTGCTACTCACACGGGGACATCGAAGGGCCTGATGTTTTGAAGTGTAAAGTATACCGGCCGAATGAGAGTCTCGAGCGGAACTGAATTCAAGGATATCTGCCTGTCCAAGAGCTCAGAAGCCCAACGTAGACCAAAATCATGAGTAATTAGATCGAGCGCTTCTTCCACCTGTAGATGGAGGGGTAGATCGAATTTCATAAGCAAGAATTTAACATGCAGAATGATTCAACAAGGATTACCGTGGGTCGAAGAAGTACACGACTATAGCACGTAAGATCGTAAAAAGGTCGACGCAACTCCGTCATAAGTGCGTAATCGACTCACTAGGCGTTTTCATTACGAGCTTCGATTGCAAATATACTGATTGCATCAGTTGCGTTCCAGGGTAATAATGGAGGAGCCACAGACGAAACAGTTCGATTCAAAGCATCCGTCGTGCCTCGATTAACTGTCAACAGGCTGAGCGATGTGGACCCCGTATAGTAAATGGAATGAGGACCCACTCGCAACCGCAATCCAACACTGTTCGTCTACGACGGCATTTTTCAGGCTTTCGACTCCGGCAGTAAACATCTCAGAGGGCATGATACTCCAGCGAATCTTTGGTCCCGATAGCAAGCTGAGCTCCTGGGCTATGAACTCACCGACTTCCGCCCCATCGAAATCCTGTGTGCATCGAGCTTCAGCGATCAATTGTCATGTGCCCTGCGCCCAAACTTACAACAATCCATCCCTCCAAACTTCGTGCGGGAAGGGTGCTCAATGCCCCCCAATAAATGGAAAAGATGGCAAAAATTGCAAGTACGATCAGACAAGCGCGCTGAATGAGTATTTTGACATATATGCCACGCGCTTTGGAGATTCCTAATTCTCGGTCTAGAAATTGCAGTGAAAATGGGGGTGGGGGCTGCGGGGTATGTGAAGTAGATGATTCAGATGTTGGGGTCTTATCGCCATCTTGCTGAGGCTCCATCCCATTGTCGCTTTGTGGATGCGCTTTTAGGCTCGTCATTGCGACTAGGCCGTGGTACAATGGCCAGGAGAAGGGGTAGAGGAAATGCAGGATTGAAGCATGTGGACAAAGGCTTTATACACGATTAATATATATATATATGGTTCGGCCATATTTCTACCTCCCCTCCCCGAGCTTTGTAGAAGGATGCCATGCTGAATACCCGGGGTTCTCAGTAAATGTCAATCCGTAGCAAAGTCTATTATTAACATACCTCCATGCCAAATTTTTCCCGACAACTTGACTGCCTCTTGCGTACCACGAATAACCCATTGCATCCTAAAATTCTATGCAAATCCGGGGGTACATCAGACGCGCTCCAAGGATCATCAATCATCACTCTGTCCAACGAAGGACAGTGCGCCTACAAAAGATATCGGGCTGCTCCAAGCTCAAGTGTCCATCGGCCGCTTTGTCCACATCAGGGTGACTCCGCCCCACAACCTGTTTGAACGATACGATACAGCCTTCACTGAATCAGACTCTTTCCCACCCCCTCGCACCTTCCCCCCTTTTGGACTTTGTCAAGTTTGACAACTGGTCAGCGGGACTGACAAAGTCTGCAGTATCCAACCTGTAGATGAAAGACTGCCTGTTCTCTCTCAACATTGTCCCCTGGCCGCTAGCTAGCTAAAGTGGTCGTGGACAATAAATAATCCAACGTAGCATATGCAGTTGTCAAACTTGACAAAGTCCAAAAAGAGAAATTAGTGGCTTTGAACCTTTGACGATCAAGCGCGCTGAGAGCGGTGGGAAAGGGTCTGCCTCTGAATCAGGTATCCATGTTATCAGGAGATGAGGCAAAGCAATTTTGTGCATTTAAAGTACATGATGTTGGTCGTGATGGTAATGAATAGACTATTTTACAGAGCAGCAAACGATTAAAGTGTGTATAACAAATATTCGATGTCAACAAACCAGAAAACAGAACAAAGAGTCCAAATGCCATTCATGGAAGAACTCTGCATGAAGCAAGCCTTTATGGCAGCAAAATTGTACAACATTGAGCTATTCAATGAGTGGCCGGTTGAGTGCGATTCTTCGTCTTATCTACTGGTCGTTGGCAGGTTGGACAACGTCCAGAGACATCCAGTAGCCAGGGGTCGAGGCAGGTTTTCTATGTGAAGAAGATTAGAATGCAAAAAATAAAGGCGGAAAATGAAAGCTCACATGGAAAACATGACCGCATTCAAGTAATCGAAGAGGTTGCACGCCTTCTCCTGCATCTTCCAACCTTGGGAGATCGCCCTCAGTTTCAGTTAACTGTACCTGTGTCTGGGCACCTTCGGTATCAACTTGGGGTTCTGAAGAAATGGAAGTGGGTTCTTTATGAGGTGCTTTTTCGGCTTCTGTGTCCTTTTCAACTGCCTTCTTCCTCTCAGGTTCTTCGAAATCCATTAGACAGATGGCACAAGTAGCACGATTCCCTGCGAGAGTGACAAATGGGTAGTCTGTCTGTTCCCAGTTGTCTTCCCAGGAGCTCTTCTTGTCTTTAGTACCCTTTTCACCTTTTTCTTGAGATTTCTTGAAGGATGATAGAGAGCGGAAGAATGTTGAGCGCTTCTGAGGCGCTGGTGTCAGAGGCTTGCTGGCAGGGGGGTAAGAGTGATTTTCCGCATTTGCGTCCTGCTCTGCGTCTGGTGGAGGGATATATACGACCAGGGGAATTTTGTCCACGATGCTTTTCGAAAGCTTTGGTACATCTGGTTTGAGTTCGTTTGGCCTTTGAATTGGATGGCGTCCGAGGCACATGAGTATAACGTTGTACAAAAACTAAAAGGCACGCGTTGGGAAAGATTTCAGAGTAAGCTGGAATCCACTCACGATGAAGATGGGGGCGATGAGCAAGACAATGAGTCCCAGGATCAATACCTCTACCACCATTAGGTATAATGTGCAGAGTATACCAAAGTTTAACCACCATAGATGAGGGGACGACCTTCTGCATGAATTGATGGAGGTATAAACTAGGATATGGGCGGTTAAAAACCAGGTCAGGGTGAGTAAGGATGACAAAATGGTCAAGCTGTCAACAGGTTAGAGGACACTTTACGGGACTCAGCGACAAGGAATTACCGCTGGTAAAGCCTGTTATAGGGGAAAGTAATAGGTTCGTTGCTTGTCATAAGAGGGAGGTCGGCAGCAGCAGATGATGGAACATTTAGATTAGAGTTTCCTCCAGCTGGAGTGGTAGCAGGCGGGTTCCATGCAGCTCCGGCATTATTTTCTTGATCTGAGCGGCGGGTACTAGTTTCCAAGATCACGACGACATTTTTGGCAGTGAATAATAAGTGAATGCTTACTTGCGGATTTTCTCTCTCTGATACTCCCAAAATGCAAGGATGGATGCCAAAGTAGCTCTAACGACCCAAATGGATGCCCATATTCCCAATGGCCTATCACAAGCCACCCATTCCGTCAAATTCGAGTCAAGAGGGCTCTTGAAGATTGTGGCAGTAAGGACGAGCATGATAATGACTACTGTAGCCTATAGATGATGGGTTACTTTGGTCCTGATCGTGACAATAATGACAACTAGTGATTGCACTTGCCTGAATGAGACTCCATCCAACATTTTGCAACACAGTCACCAATGCTTTACGTTCTGGTGTTGCATTGCGACCGATACCAATCATGGACATAAATCTAACGAGTTGAGACCTGCTATGGTATGGCTGTGGTTGGGGACGTGTATTTTGGGGAGGGGTAGTGGGCGGTAAAGTGGCGACAGCGAGATTTGCCATAGCCTGCAGCTCAGCATTAGATCTTTGGGCAGAATTGAGAGTGAATGGATCTGCATCTTGAAGTCTGATCACTGTAGGAGTATCACCATGTGTACCTGGATAGCTGGTCAAGACCAAATGACCACTCGATGGAAGACGACCAGTTGAGAGATGGGCTTGAGGTAAAGGTGATAAAACAGGGATCTCTGCATTATCTGAATAAGTGGTACTGGGCTGAGGAGGGGTTGTTGAACTTGACATAAGCTCCAAGTCGAGATATTCAGAATGACGAGTCAAAAGAAAAGGCAATAATCTGTCTGTTGTACAAGTTTTATTGTCAAACCTAAAAAAAATCAAAGGTCAGTAGTCCAAAGAAGATGGAACCCAGGAATAAAGACAGAACAGATAGCACTGCCTTTGGAATGAAGTACAAGGTCAAAGTTGCAAGCACACACACACACGCTGCATTACATTTCCTTTTAAAGTAATTATATCACTAATATACATCATTAATTAAGTTATTCCTCAGCTTTAGCTGCTTCAAAAAGTGCTCCAACAGCTTTGCTCACAACGTCAACAGCTAAAAAAATATTAAATTCACTTTAAATATATTATTATCATAAAACTCACCTGTTTGAATCTCATTCCGTTCCTGGGGATCAATAATGGCATAAAACAACCTTCTACCATCCCATGTATCAGGATGAAACCGTTTAAATGTCGATCGCAAGAACTTCTTGTATTCTTGAATCCGTGTAGTTTGTTTAATGTGTGCAAAAAAGTCATTCACAGAACGACAATCCATCTCCTGTGAAGAGTTAAGAGAAGGATGTTGAAGTGTTGGCCAGGGTATATCCATGAACCACAACGGAAATTCGTCCTCCGAGAATTTTTGCGCGTCGAAAAACTGTGCGACATGTTTGTATCGTTCAAGCGCTCGTGCATTAGTCCAATAACCGCTTTCCCATTGCCGATGTCGTAGATCTCTTTGTTCCATCAACTTGCCGAGTCGTTCCTGCCGTCGAACTCTTTCCTGTTCTCGTAAACGCGCCTGATTTTCCTGTTCTTGTTGTCGTCTTGCCGCTTCCTGCGCTTCCCGCTCACGCGCAAGGCGGTGACGTGCTTCTTCCTCCTGCTTTCCATCGCTGCATCTAACCCCATCATCTTCAAGCCCCACAGTTTTTTCTCGATATCGCTGCTTGGGACGGTCCGCGTTAAGCTCTGCCATCTTTCTCCGTGACTCTTCTAAATCCCGCTCTGCGTCCTGCGCAACTTCTTCTTCCTCCTCGATTATATTTTCAAACGGTTGTTGTTGTTGA
The DNA here is from genome assembly GCA_002938355.1 of Panaeolus cyanescens. Taxonomy (NCBI): domain Eukaryota; kingdom Fungi; phylum Basidiomycota; class Agaricomycetes; order Agaricales; genus Panaeolus; species Panaeolus cyanescens. The sequence goes on along the minus strand of NHTK01001381.1, from coordinate 60,961 downwards.
GCTACAAAATTCGGGCATAAGCATCACTTGGAAAGACCAAAAGTTTCAACCTTGCCTTTCATTGCTTCTGCAATCGCCTCTGCCATCATCTTCTCTTCAAAGTTATGACGCTTTTCTTCGACATGGCCATGCCATCTCTTTTGCTTCTGCGCTTGGCGAGCATGCCTCGCTGTTTCCATCGCACGTCGTTTAGCACCAGGCGATAATGTTCTTGCACGCTTCTGTTCCTTCAAGGTATAAAGCTTGTTATCACGATCGTCGTTCTCCTTGTTCTGATTTATTGGTGATTCTTCTTGTTGTAGAGACTGATACAGGTTATTAACTGAGCAATTGATTATTTATATGTCGGTGATGTAGACATATGTCGCGACATACCTTTCCGCTTCGCTTTAGGAGGGGAATCTGGCTGGTGTTGGCGAATAAAGTTGAAGTGATTTTTCAATTTAGTCCGAGGTAGTGTGCGTCGATTGCTAGGGCGGGGGCCAGGCGTTGACTCGTCAGACTCATAGCTTCGCATTCGAAAATCCCCATCTTCATCGACTGAAAGCTCAGACGACAAGACAGGAGTTGGCTCTCTAGAAGCAATAGTTTCTTCCTTGTGTGTTATCGTGGTGAGTTCTGAAGAGTGGCCAACGATGCATTCGTATGCAGGATCCAGCTTGTAGAGGTCCCATTGGTCCTGGTCGCACTGGTATAATTTGCTGGTGACTAGGTTAGGTCTGTATGAAATGAGAAAAATAACGCCACTCACTTTTGAATTTTTATCACACGTGGAAACGATCCCTCATCCTCCACTCCTTCTTTCTTTAGAGCGGCTGGCACCCATCGCCACAGAGAACCTCGACCTGGGATGGTCTCAATGACGATGCGCTTTGGACGACAGCCATTGTCGCCCAAGGACAGATTATGGAATGCAGGCAAAGTTCCTGCCTGTGCGACATAGGGGTCGAAGGCTGCAAATGATAGACTAGCATCAGGTGTTCGAAGAAGTCTGCTAGGTTGAGTGGGGTCAAGCAATCCTGGAGTGGACCCAGATATGACACCAATTGTTGGTGAATTGACTAGAGGTTGAGAGAACAGACGGCGAGTCATCAATGAAGGGTATATTGGTTAGAAAGAAAGACGATTAAACCTTTAGAAGTCATAAATTTTGAAAAAAACAAGAGACCAACGTCGTTGTGCTAAACTTGTCCATCACCCTTGTAATTAACATGGTCACATGATCGCGGAGCGTTCATTTCATTGTTCTGAAATAAGACTTGAAAATAGAATAAAAGTCTAATTCTAATCAATTAATTCAGTCTTGTTTAGAGGTATCATATTTTACAAGTGATTTTCTAGGTTTTTTGGTGATTTTAATTGCAATTGTCAATTTCAAGTGGATTTGATTACATAATGTAACATACTGTCTACATCCCCCACGTCAAGTATTATCTAAAGCGACCGTTCTTGACATGGATCGAGTCAGATTGTCGTTCTTTGACTCTTCAAGTCATCAAGGTTTTCCTTATTTAACCCCGCTGATATTGATACCTTGACAATAATTAAATATGGCCACCCTCCAATCTTTTCAAAGCGAAATCGACGACATACACAATAGAGAAGTCGCCAAGCAACGTGCTGGCCATCAGACCACTTCAGCGTCAATATCAGAGAAAGGCAAGGCAAAAGCACCTTTAACCCCAAGCGCCCAGGCAATACCGGATCACAAGGAGCTAAACAGAGCAGAGCCCCTGCAAGAAGTTGAAGACAGGATATTGGTCAGTAATAGCGCCCCCACTTGAATTAGCAACATTCAAGTTATTAACTATGTTCAGGCCCTGCTGTTATCTGAGAACCCTGCCGATCATCATAATGCCCGGGACCAGATTGCTTCTCTGCTAACAAGGAATAACGGAGAGTATGTTCTTAACATCGGTGAACAGCCTCCAAGAACGAAGCTGTATGCCAACGATGTAGACGAGGGCAGCGAAGATTGGACAGGAAACCCATGTACAGCTGCAAATTTAGATAACCTCCGGGAGAGGATAACTTCGGCAGTCGACGAAGTGGGTGGAAAGGTGCGTCCTTGCATTTCATACAATGCTTGCTTCTGAGGAATATCCATTTAGACGTCTGTGTTATTTGAGCTGAAAACAAAGCGGCCTCGCTTGGCTCTATTGCTACGCTTACCCCCAACCAGTGTTGCTTTGACTCCAGAAGTGAGATGTGCTGTCGTTGGAAATGTCGATAGCGGTAAATCCACCACGCTCGGAGTTCTTACCAGAGGTATATCGCACAGAACACTCTTTACGCGCGTTCTTATTATGCAATGTCACAGGTGCTCTGGATGATGGAAGAGGGCGAGCTAGAGTCAGTTTATTCCGACATAAACATGAAATCGAAACTGGTCGTACATCCAGCGTTGGCATGGAGGTAATTACTGTCATTTCGCCCCGCTCAAAGGTCGTGCTAATTATTCTGCAGATACTTGGATTCGGGCCGTCAGGCGCAGCTATTTTGCCTAATATCACCCCTTCTGCCGATCCAGACGTTGTGAGAAGAGAGAAGCTTGGTTGGGATGAAATATCTACACAAGCTGCGAAGATCGTATCATTCATAGGTGTGTTGCAATATCATGAAGCCGTAGAGCGTAATTTACAACAACTGTCACCACGCAGACTTGGCTGGCCATGAACGGTACTTGAAAACTACTCTTTATGGACTGACGTCTGGAGCACCTTCCTGCGTGATATTAACCATTGGTGGAAATGCCGGATTAATTGGCATGTCCAAGGAACATTTGGCAATAGCCCTCGCACTGAACGTTCCAGTGGTTGTGTGCATAACAAAGGTTAATTTGACTGCCGTTTTTTTTGTACCGCTCAGCAGGCTGACCATCTGGGTATATTAGATCGATATGACTCCCCCTAATATCCTAGCTGAAACCATCAAACAAGTGTCAAAGATCCTCCAAAGCCCTGGTTGCAGGTAATCAATTCTTGAATCATTCGTGACAGCCGTCAGATTTTTAACGGCGCCTTTAGAAAAACACCAGTTTTTGTCAAATCGATGGAAACATCTGTTGCTCTTGCCACCTCTTTTGGGAACGAAAAGTAGCTGAGACTTCCTGATTGTGCACGTAACTCATACTGAACTCCTGCTAGGATAGCTCCCATATTCCAGATATCTAACGTCACAGGAGAAGGTCTAGACTTTGTGAGAGATTACCTCCGTATTCACCACAAATTGCTCATACATATACCAGCTGCGGACGTTCTTAAACTTGCTTCCTTCAAGTGAAGGTGATACGGAGAAGTTCCCCGTTGACCAGCCCTTTGAGGTATTTAATTTAGATATACTGCAACCCAGCTGACATTGACTGATTGGTCTACAGTATTCGATCACTGAAGTGTGGTCTGTTCCCTACGTGGGCACAGTTGTAAATGGCATTATCAATGCAGGAAGCGTCAAGCCAGGAGATTCACTTCTGTTAGGCCCAGATGCCAATGGAAATTATCAAACAGCTGTGATACGAAGCATGCAGCGAAAACGGTATATGGCGATCTTCCATTCTATGAGAATTTTCCTAACATGATATAGGGTGGATGTCACTCGTGCAGAGGCCGGGCAGTGTGTATCGTTGGCGCTCAAGCGGATACGACGGACACAGGTTCGTAAAGGCATGGCCCTCCTTGCAAAGTCAGATATTGCACCAAGAGGTAAGATAAAGTCATCCTTTGGCGATATCAGCCTACTTAGTTCATTATCCAGCTATTCGACGCTTTGAAGGACAAGTCCTCATTCTCTAGTAAGCTGGTTTTTTAACGTTCACTCCCTTGATCTGGAACTAAATTCATTGATGATTAGCCATAACACGACGCTTCAGAAGCATTATCAGGTAGGTACCATTCTATGCCATCCTTCTGCCGTGTTGTCACACTTCTGTTGCGGTAGGCCATGCTTCATTGTGGAGTGAGTGCTTTCTTCAACTACCTTAGCACCATCTCATCGTTGCATTCAGGCCATTCGTCAAACAGTCCGCATCGTTGAGATGGATCATCCACAGGGTATCTTAAGAACTGGCGACCGAGCCACTGTTCAATTTGAATTTATATCACATCCTGAATTCATCAAAGAAGGAATGAAGCTTTTGTTCCGGGAAGGCAAAACCAAGGTATGATCCTCAAATATGTATGCTGTGTCCATCTAATGTTATTTAGGGTCTTGGGGTCATTACAAATCTTTTATGATATATTCAGTGTAAACTATACGTCAGTGTGACCTGTAATATTAGGAGTGGAGCTCGATCTATTTTTGGCACAGACTACATTTCTCCTAAGAGTGGTGCTTTCGTCCTTTTCTTTCTTGACCAGTCACTCTTACTCCTATACAACCATGAGCTTTCGCGCTGAAACACCAATACTGAAGGAAGATTCCAGCGGATGGACGGATTTCGTACGTTCCCATCATTTGTACTTCGCTTTCTTCTCCAATTTCGAGTGACTTGCTAGGCTACCCTCGACTCCACGCCGTACCCTGCTGGCTATCGCTCCAGCCTTGCTACTATCTCGTCACTGGTAAGAACTACTGGTCGTCGTGATTGACCTCTGTCGATTTAGCTGTTGTCTAGTATCCTCCATCGCAAGGTTCACGTCACAAATGGGCTCCGTTATCATCTGCAGAAGCACTCCCTGACGAAGACGACGAGTTTGGATACCCGTATAATCACAAACCAGGATTATCTCAAACAGCACGCTCCATTTTTCCTGGTCGAGGGTTCAAAAATACAGGGTGTCTGTCCCTTCTGATTGCTGGCATTCTAGCACTCTTGTGAGTTCGAGGTTCTACAAAGGATCAAGTTAAATTCACATCATCACTCCGGCAGCATTGGATACCCGATCGTGAATTCAATTGTTGGACCACCTATAATACTGAATAGTCCATATAACATTGGTGGAACCAACGCGACAGGACAAGTTCCTCAGATGACAGGCAACTGGGGCCTGATCGACATCGATACGCCGCATGACGCATATACAAAACCATCCTGGACAGATGGTCGAACTGAAATGCAACTTGTGTTTTCCGACGAGTTTAACGTTGACGGTCGAAGTTTTTACCCTGGTGACGATCCCTACTGGGAAGCAGCGGATTTGCACTATTGGGTGAGCTATCCCTGGCCTGAGGTTCAGCGGATAAAAGATTCTGATTAGTAGGTGCATAGGCCACCAAAAACCTCGAGTGGTATGATCCAGAGGCTATTACCACGAAAGGCGGTTCACTGGTTATCACTCTATCCGCGAAGCAAACGCATGACTTGAATTACGAAGGAGGTAATTCATGTTTGCTTTGTACCAGAGAACTAAGACTGAAATTGAATTTGATTTTGCCCAGGGATGCTCACAACCTGGTATGAGCCCCAACATTGTCTTTTTCGTTCGATGTGTTGATGTAACCTATGTAGGAATAAATTCTGCTTCACCGGAGGATACTTTGAAGCTGCTGTACAACTCCCTGGATCCAATAACGTTGCGGGGTTGTGGCCAGCCGTGTGGGCTATGGGCAATCTAGGAAGGGCAGGATATGGCGCAACTACGGATGGGGTGGTACGTTTAGTACTATATATATAGCACTTCATTCTCGACTAATTGTGTATATTCTTTCCAGTGGCCCTACACATACGATTCATGTGACGTAGGCACCGCCCCGAACCAGACACACAATGGGCTGCCTTTGGCAGCAACCGCTGACGGTCGAGATGACGGTGACGCTCTTTCCTTTTTACCTGGGCAGCGTTTGTCACGTTGCACTTGCTCTGGAGAGAACCATCCGGGACCTAAACACAAAGACGGTACATTTGTTGGCCGCGCTGCGCCTGAAATAGACGTCTTCGAAGCTCAGGTGCGTTAATCACTGACAGTCTTTAGACTTCGCTGTTGTCTCATGAAAATTTAGATCTCCAAGACATTGATTCCTGAGGTGTCCCAGTCTGCTCAATGGGCTGTAAGTAGGCCATCAATTTTGGGTTTTTATCACACCAGCTAACAATGACCTAGCCCTTCAATGCAGACTACCACTGGACGAACACAACGGACAACTTCGTTGTATATGATGCCTCCACTACCCAACTAAATTCATATGTAGGGGGTAATACTCAGCAAGCAACATCCTACATCAGTCTTACTAACCCCAACTGCTACGAACTCGATGGCGGTTGCTTCTCTGTTTATGGTTTTGAAGTAAGATTTCCATGCGTCAAAGGTTTCAATGAGTACTAATGCCTGTCTATAGTACAAACCAGGTTTTTGCGCCCTTTAAAAATTCAATTGACAGGACTAACTGAAATTTCATACTGTCCAGGCTTTGATAATGGAGTGAGTGCTCTAGATGTTATCGAGTCTCCATACATTTAATCGACGTTGCAGTATATCACATGGATAAGTAATAACAAAGCGACATGGACTATAAAATCTGGAGGTTTGGGCCCTGATACTTCTGTTGGTATATCGGCTAGACCTGTACCGCAAGAACCGATGGTGCGTGTTAGGTGCCGTAGAAAGGCAACACTTTTTGACAGAAACGTCTAGTACCTCATCGCCAATCTCGGTATATCTGAAGGATTCGGAACGGTTGACGTTGCTGGGCTCTCTGCGCAACTTCCTGTTCACATGCGCATAGACTACATCAGGGTTTATCAACCAAAAGACTCGATTAACATTGGCTGCAATCCCAAAGACTTTCCGACTGCAGACTATATCAAGCAGTGAGTGCATCGATCTGATCAATAGGCCCTGGTGCTGATGATACCCTCAAGGCATATGGAGGCATATACAAATCCTAATCTTACCACCTGGGTGGACGACTATAAACAGCCATGGCCGAAAAGCTCGTTCTTAGGACAGTGCTGATCGCTGACAGTACAGCGAGAAACCAGGACGCTTTTTGCGATATACCAAGACACTGATAAACATAACCCTTGATTTATGATAACATAGCGCAGAAATTGACTATTATCTAACAGTTGTTTCTTTCCACTAGTTCAAAAGTAGACGATTCATTCGATGTACTAATTATTCAATTAATCGTATTATTTGCTCAACAAAGGCATGGCAAGTGGATAGTCTGGAGACTGCAACTCCTTCCCGAGGGGGAATCATTCCCGGTTTGCAGGAAAAGATCATAGAAGTTGGCGTTACTTGTCGAACATGCGATAAAGTTGAGTTGTCGAGGATTGGTTGTGATTATGGTGTCTCCTTCAAGGCCCCAGTTGGTGGTGGTCGCCGTCGCAGCAAATGATAAGGGTTTGTATGAAGTTGAGGCGCTCATATCTACGTTCAAATAGAGTTTGGACCCGTTGGCCTGATTCAAGGAGATGGTGCCTCCAATCGAGAAGCGTGCAGCGGATGCTTCAGGGCCGAGTTGAGGGACTCCACCTGACAGGCGAGGACGTTCAGGGAAATAAACGCACAGACTTGCTGAAGACATACCGTTACTCTGAAGGTAGAAATGATAGACGGGAGCCTGAACGGCACGAATCTGGTAGCCTGTTCCTGCTGGACCACTCGCGGTCGTTGTAGTGGCTGGGGTTGTCGTAGTTCCGCGAGTTGTTGTCGTTGAAGTCGGTGCTGGGGTTGATGAAGTGCTCCCAGGAGGTGCGGAGCCAGGCAAACATTGCGAATAATCTGACAATGGCAGTGTCAATGAAATGGGGTCGAATGTCAAAGTGACCATCTATCGTACAAGGGTTACTGTAGGTGCATGTATAGCCAGATACGCAAGTTGTGGAGCCGCTCCTAGATAAAGAGATGTGGCTGTATTCTACTTTACGACGAACGGGCGATTTACCAGCCTTGTCCTCCACACTGACCCCAAGCGGGAGATTGTGCAACCACCGCAGACACCAAGGACACGAGGAGAGAAATTTTCAAGAGCATTATGAACTACAGCACGGAATCGACTTGAGAATCATACTTATATATTGTTTGCGGCAGAATAGTGGATGTTCCCCGCGTGAATGATCGCGTTAACCGTCGAGAAATGTCAGAATCATAAATAGACGATGATCAGGCGCAGAGTCGAGCTCCAAGGTTATTCCAGAGAACCGAAGACCAGCAAGACAAAGAGAATATTGTTAAAAGCAGTAAAGCAGAGAAAACCCAGAAGACGAAATATTTCAAGACAAGTTGAAGAACAAAAGAGTTGCAAGTTGAGCCAAGAAAGTCGTTTTAAGTATTTTTTATTGAGACATTTATGTTTGGATTTCTTATAAATGAACAGTCATGTCAACATTATATCAACCGATACCCACCAGTGACCACCATCCTCCAGTTCAACATAAAAATCGTAGAAATCATCTTTTTATTGCTTTCTTTATTTTACTTGGGGCTATCATTTCTTTCAAAGCAGGCCAACTCTCAGTTTCCAATTCTTGTCCACCGACAGAGCCCATTCCGAGTCCACCAGATCACTCTAAAGACCAACCTTGCAACGGAAACATGCCTTGCGACGGAAAATATAGCGTCGGATAGTGAGTTACTTGATTTTATAACGGATAATCTTATTTCTGACCCATTCGTAGTTTCGTTAATTGGTTCGTCGACAGAATTCAGCCGCCTCATGTTACATCACTAACTAGCCTTATAGGGGTATTTATGGTCGCAAATTCCCCCCTTCCCTCATTCCAGCCAAGGACTTGACGTATGTATCTATCTCTTCGTAAATTCACTTTCTAATATTTGTCTATTAGCCACATTCTTTATGCTTTCGCGAATGTCAAACCCGATACAGGAGAAGTCTACCTCTCTGATCTCTGGGCAGACCAGGACATTCATTACCCAGGTGACTCTTGGAATGACGTTGGAAATAATCTCTACGGCAATTTCAAAGCCATCTATAACCTCAAGAAGCAGAATCGTCACCTAAAGGTCCTCCTCAGCATCGGAGGCTGGACTTATTCCCCTTCTTTCCACCCTGTAGTCGTCAACCCTACCTTGCGCGCCAAATTCGTGCAGAGCTCCCTCAAACTTTTGGAGGACTATGGTCTTGATGGTTTGGACGTCGATTACGAATATCCGACAGACGCTGCTCAAGCGAAGGGTTATGTTGACCTTCTCAAAGAAATGCGCGCAGCCCTCGACGCCCATTCCAAGAAGCAGGGCCCGTCTTGCAAGTTTTTGCTTACTGTAAGTCTCTTCCAACTCGGAATAATTGGATTTGAGCTCATTCTTTCTCTCAGATCGCTGCTCCCTGCGGCCCAGAGCATTATCAGAAACTTCAGATCGCTGAAATGGACAAGCACCTCGACTTCTGGAATCTCATGGCCTACGACTTCGGTGCGAGCATCCTCCCATACATATAGACATCCCGCTTACTTTGCTTTCTATCTAGCTGGCTCATGGGACCCTGTCTCTGGACACCAAGCCAATCTCTTCAACGGTACCATCAACGCGTCTGCTGCTGTTGACCACTACATCGCTAGCGGTGTAGCCAGAGACAAGCTCGTACTCGGCATCCCTCTTTATGGCAGATCTTTCCTAAACACAGACGGCGTAGGAAAGCCCTTCTCTGGCCTCGGACCAGGTACTTGGGAGTCAGGCGTATATGACTACCGCGCTTTACCTCTTCCCGGCTCCACTGTCAACCATGACAAGAAATCAGTTGCTAGTTGGAGCTATGATGCAACCAAGAAGGAGTTGATCAGCTTCGACAGCGAAGATGTTGCCAAATGGAAGGGCCAATATATCAAGAGGGAGAACTTGGGAGGAAGTATGTTCTGGGAACTTAGCGGTGACAAAGGGTCTAGTCGCGATGGCATGCAGACTGGACCTGGAAAGGACCCCCAGCCCGGAAGGAGCCTTGTCGCTATCGTCAAAGATGCCATGGGCGGATTGGAAAAGAGCAACAATTGGCTGACCTACAAGGACAGCAAATTTGACAACATGAGGAAGGGTATGTCCTAGGCCCTTAACTCACTATCGGTCCAGCTGCCAGCGTTAGAGTATAAGTAGTAATTATTGCGGACATTTAGCGTTTAATATATCATTTATTCCATACAAGCAATCATGTACTTCTGCAGGAAATATAATACAATTTGCATTACGGCGATAAAGGTCGGTATGCACGGTTTCCCGCTGCCCATCTGTGACCAGCGTCCGCTGAAAGGCCTGCACCCATGACGCCCGCTGTGATGAACACAGTACTAATCCAAGACACTGTTTGAATTACGTATGCTGCCCCTGTATAAGTAGGCCGGGTCAAAACCCATGTCTGCGGGTTTCTTGAAACAAAACTTACCAGGACGAGCCATCTCAAACGATTCGTAGGTTGCCCTTTGAAATTGATCAGTGATCAATGCAAATGTCGCAACCTGACAGGTTCCTGTAGGAAAACATGAGGTCTCATTCAACCAGGTCTAAAAACGATATTCACCTTGAAGTATCATGAGCACAACGACAGACTTCCAAATCCTCCTTCGGCGGGAATGTGTGCTCATCCCAAACAGGATGGCCGCGAGTGAAACGGCAGCCAGACCAATGGCGAGCTCTTCCAGATATGTCGCGCTTGTCCATGACGCACAAAACGATTTGTTCTCTTGTTCACAGTGATCTGTAACCTTGCTGGGAAATCGTCTACAATCGTATTTCCGGTACGTGATCTTGTCCTTCCCATCTCCAGGTCCCGGAAATTCAGAGAGAGTGAGGGTGCATGTTTGTCGAAGACCGTAGTAAGTCGTAATCTTTGTTTTTAACACCTCTTCATAGCGCACGACGACCCTAAACGTTATTGTCAGTAACCGTTCATTGTCCGAACAACAATGTCTAGTCCACGCACCAATCCACCCGACGAGAGGATATGACGTTCTGCCAAGCGTATCAGTGTTGCTCAGCATGGAAAAATGATTAAGCGAAACAAACCAGGATTAAGATGACTGCAACAGCAGATAGAGTTATGAAATACAACAACTTTCTCATCTTTTAACGGTGGTAGAATGAAAGAGACGAAGGAGCAGGTTAAATGAAACACCCCAAGGTCGTGCAATAGGTTAAGTGGCGCGGATGAAATGACTTCTTTCAAGCCTCACGTGCAGGACGTAATCGTGATTTATTCATAAAGTGGATGCTCCAAGCAAGTACGACATGAGGCTCAAATGAAGCAGGCCATAATTATAGAAAGTTCATATCGTTAATCATCTCATGGGCGGGGTACACCTCTCGTGACGTCTGGGTATGTGTCGGCAATCATCTGTGTGCAAGTGTGAGTACATCGACAGTGGTGACTATAGGGATCTATGTAACGCACGTTGAACAGCTCGGGCGCACGGATAGCAAGCACCTGAGGATCCTCCCCGAGACCAACAAAGCTAAAAAAGCGTAGGGGTTAAGCTATCCGGAAGAGTCGCTACAGTGTTGTACTCACATCGTCGATACACCAGCTTCTATGGCGGAAGACATCGTGTTGGCTGGTGTTCATTGATCTATCAGAAATTATGCGAAGCTTTGAATCAAGCAAACTTACAGCAGGTAAACCCAATGACAAACGAGAATAACAGGAGGGGAGCGGTGTATTGACCATCCGCGTTATACGACGGTGCGGTAACTGGAAAAAATGTTCATGAACTTTGGTCAATCAAAGCAGAACGTCAGAACACCCACATCGTAAGTAAAGGTACGAGAACAACACGCTGAGCAGGCCAATGGCATAGCCTCCCCACATAAGGGCTAGAAATAGTTTAACCCTAGCATAACCTCTTGTAACTCATTGACACTTACTCATTCCAACAAGAGAATCATTGACGAGGGCATCAATACCTAAAACACGTCAAAAAACGACAAGCATATTATGCGTACAGCAACGCACCGCGATCCTTGAAGAGTCTCCAAGTATCTTTAGCAGCAGCGATATAGGGCTTTCCGTAGAGGGCTACATAACAGTTATCAGCACACTTTTTTTTGTCAAGTGTCAGGTAACTATACCAATTTCAATGTATGCATATCTTTTGGAAATGTCAATGACGCAGGAAAATGCCATAGAAGCACAAAATATCACCTGTTGAAATATTCAACCAAGCTTTGGATGATTCCGACACAGCATGCGGCACAGCAAGCTAAGCAAGCTTCCACGGCTAACATAAAGATCAGAGATAAAGCAAGAGGTGTATCACATAACATGCTTACGATGGCCTTCCGCGTTTGCGTTGTGTTGAATAGCGTTGAGGATGAGCCGCAAAAGATCAAGAATTGCGACAATCAAGGAACCAAATGCAATAGAACCCAGAGAAAGAGTAGAAGCCCGTCCAAAGGAGGATAAGGTAGGGTGAGGCGGCTAAAAGAAAAGGAAAACGCTAAAAAAAGCAGAGAAGGATCAAAAAGTAAACGAAGTACCATTTGCCCAAAGCCTCGAGGTCCGAAATAGTACCAGCCTCCATAAGGGCCACCGGCAAGTGTCGCGAGTGAGACATTAGCGATTACGCCAGAAGTCCACAAGTAGGAAAACGTTTCGAAGAAGATCAACCCAGCCACCTTTCCACTAGAACAGCCAGAGGTTGCGCATGCTTCAAAAACCGACGTGTCAGCATGACAAGTAGAATAATGCGATGGATACCTACATGGATTTCCGGGGGTCCACTTAGAATAACTATGAGTTACAAAGGGGGTAAGAAACAGCGCCAGAATCGTAAAAAAATAGAACCGCACGTTGCAATGGCTGTAAAGGTGAACCAGCTAGAGAATATACGCCCATTAGTCAGTAAAGCATAAGTAAAGAAGGTTGTGGACACATACACAGATAGAGCGGCTTGAAGGAACAAAGCTGTGAAAGCTACAACGTAAACACTTTTATGGTGTTTCGAAATATCCATCACGACCTGAAGCAACAAAGATGCCAGGGGTATTCTTGATCGGAAACCAAAGTAAGATAATAGCGACAACACCGCAATGATGGTAAAGATTATAGCTCCAGCTGTGGTGTCATTAGGTTAAATGGTTGTAGGTTGAGGGCGAAGTGAACACACAGTAATATTTTGTGATCCAATAGTAAATGCATATTCCACTGTCGAACACTTAGAACCACTGGTCAAAACTTGAAGGGAAATTTCAAGAACTTACATATTAAGTGCGATTGTAAGGACGAGCGTAATGTGCATTATCGTTCTTGTAAATGCACGGGTGAGCATGAGGTATGCTACAGAGAGCAGCATGGCAGCCGCTGTGACCAGCAACAGCAGATAGATCGCTGCTCTGAGGCATCGCAAAACTGTTAGCAATAATTTTACGATAGTGAGAGTAGGTGAATACCTATTCAGCGTTACGGCTGCGCCAGTTTGACCACCAGACTTTCCTATTCCTCCACCCAACCCCCCTGAGGACACCCATGTCTTCAAAGCAATAGCAGAAAGGACGGCAAATCCAACAAACTAAACAAATATACCAGTTGTTGTAAACCTTTGATGTATAGACACTTGACTCCTACCTGTAAAACAAAGAGGATAAGAAAAATGGGATCATTTATCCGTTTCTTGGGTTTGAATCTTTCTCCCTCGTAAGGATCCTTGATGTCGCCGTAGCTATTTTGCGGAGGGGGATAATACTGTTGAGCATATCCAGGTGTTGGTCCTGGATAAGGAGCAGAAGGAGTTGGTTCGTACATGAGTTGATTCAAGAAGAAGTAAAGCTGGTTTTTATTTTAACGTTCATGTTGCTCGTGTGAATAATTAATTGTTCGCCAAGATTAGCATCGTGCTAATTACATACGTCATGATCAATTTAAAAAAGACCCATCGAAGAAAAGAAAAAAAAAATATACACATAAAGGGAATGCGAAAGTAATGGTATCTATCTTAGTTCAAGTGTGTTTGAATCTGACAACCAGAACAGTCACATTGTCTGTGGTATGATGCTCAAGGGCGTGCTTCATCAGCTTTTCGCTAGCAGCCTGAGCGTCGAAGGTGTCACGAACAAGATCGACGGCCCCTTGGTCTCCGATAACGTCCCAAAGCTGACAATTTGGTCAGGTTAAACCCGCTTTATGACAATCAAAAGACATACCCCATCACAGGCAAGGATGACAAATTCGTCTTCGTCGCATAATTCAGTTTCTGTGGTATATGGAGCACCAACAACGAATTCCTTCATGGACGAATCGCCAAGACTTCTTGTCACGGCTAGGACACCGTTGACGCGACCGCTCATGACAAATCCCCCTGCGTCTGTAATACGTTTCGCTTCCTGCTTGTCGGATCCCTTGTGATCGTATGTCAAACGTACAGCACGACCTGCGCGACATAGCACGCCTCGAGCATCACCTGCGTTAGCGCTATAAAGTACGCGGCGAGTGTTGGATGGTGGTATTGTCAATGGTACGGAATCCACGGGTGTGGGACGGGATTGTTCTTGAGAAGAGCTGGAAGCTGATGATAAAATACTGCCACTTATACTTTGAATGGCCCTTCGAAAGCGGCTGGATTTCTTCTTAGTAGATGAGTCCTTAGAATCGGAACTACTTTTGCTTGCGTTATCATCGGCAGTAGTGTCAGTGGCCCCTTCTCCATCAACAGTAACCTGTAGACTCTGACTAGACTCTGGAGAATCAGCAACGGGGGAAGGTGGAGTTGGTGCGAATGGTTGAAGGCCTTTCTCATCTTCAATACGCAGGAAGGCAGTAACAGCAGTACATCCAGAGTGAATCTTGCCGTCGGATTCCTCACACATACGAGATAAAGCATCATCTACTGCGTGGAAGGTTTCATTGAGAACATCTGGTATAGGGTCGTTTGGTGTGGAGTGAAGAGAGTCAAGGAGATACTGGTATGCAAAGAAACGATTAATGGAGCATGAATGTCATTGTGGTTACTATGTCATACCTCATGAAAATGGGCGCCACACCACTCAGCAGCATGCTTGCCTGCATGACCATCGAAGACGGCGAAGAAACCCTGACCGCGAATACTATCAAAGTCTACTACGAAAGAATGTGCATCTTCCATAGTGCGTCTAGAGCCTTTATCTTCTGATACTCCTACTCTGAAAGTGGGATGATTAGTAGAATGGCGATTTAAGACCTATAAATGTGAATTAAATGTGATTTTTTTTTTT
>NHTK01001381.1:0-45667 GCA_002938355.1 Panaeolus cyanescens | reverse complement strand
TTTTTTTTTTTAGAAAAAAGAAATAACCAACGCCATGAGTGTCTAAATCAGCAGTTGTTATAGATTTTGAACGAGCATTTGGTGAATCTGAAAAGGACGATGAGGAAGCCTGCATTGTAGTGAGATGATGATAGTTGTGGATTGAAATAGACTTTAAATTATATTTCTTATTGTAACATTTAAACAGAATCGGAAAACGCCGATTGTGATTCTTCTTTACTCTCTTCCTTGATCCAACCAGTGTATGTCTCAGCAATCCACCGCTGCAAAGCCTTCTCTTCAGGGCGTAAGAATAAAAGCAAGAAAGGGAGCTGTAAAGGCTCAAGCAAAGCACGAACCATCAGGTATTTATTTAAACCTAATCTTTTTATTCTTTTCTAAAAAAAAAAAATAAAAAAAAGTTTTCAGAGATCAACTCTACAAACATCTTGAAACTGTTCCTTCAGGCGATTTCGATACTTTTGCTACAAAATTCGTTCAAGCAGGTTCAACCCTAGAGTTTCTGAAATATGCAGATGGTCTGTTCGAAATCATCTTCGTCGGTGGTCTTCTCCAACCAGGTGGCAGTTTCGTTGATGACGCTGCACCTGTATCTCCCTTCACTATCTTCAACGCCAAAGAACCTGCAGAGGTGGAGGACATAAAGAAATACGTTGAAGTGATCAACAAGCTTATCAGGAGGTATCATTGTTTTGTCCTCGTCGCTTTCATTTCACCTTTTCATCTCATCTCTATCCTCTGATCAGATACAAATATCTTCAAAAACCACTCGAAGAGTCATCTCTTCCAACCTTGCTCCAGTATATCCATCGTTGGACTCCAGCTCAGAAGGATAAAATCGCCATAGCCATAGGCCTCATTTTGGCTCAAGGCCTCGCCAACGCATCCGGACTTTTGAGTCTTACCAAAGATCACCTCGTCAAAAATGGCAAGTCGGCCGAACACATCTCTCATCGTCATCTAATCTAATGCTCCACTATCCCAGATGTGGCTATCGGCGCCGTCACTGTCATCTTCAGAGCGTATCTTACTGAGCAGTCTATGGAACATCTTTCTGCTACATTGAAACGTGGAGGTGTCAAGGATCTGCTTGCTTTCTTCCCTCCAAATAAAAGGGATGGAAAACACCTCGAACAACATTTCAGGGCCGAAAACCTCGCAGTCGTCGCTGACTGGTGGGTGAAAAAGCAGAGCGGTGTCCTCAAGGAATCTATGATCAAGACTCTCACAGACATGCACGAAGGTGAAGATACACCAGAGCAGGTACAGTTGTTATTTATTTTCCTTGATATACCATCTTGACCCCTTGTAGATCATTGCTGCTGTAAAGGCTCGACAGGATGAGTCTCCCATCCCAGACACAGAATTGATTCAATGTCTCTGGCAAGGTCTTATGGCCTCTGTCGATTGGAGTGCCAGGCCAGACCAAATTGAAGGCCTAGCTTTGCGTGAAGTAACCGTATGTATATTTTGTGATCATCTACCGTTTTACATTAACACACTTTTCCCAGAAATTTGCGCCCATCTTGGAGGCCTTCTGTGAAGGTGCCAAAACCCAAGTCGCCTTGATCAATGCTGTACAAGTTTATTGCTACGAGGATACTCGTGTTATCAAAGCGTTCCCTCAAATCTTGAAGGTTGGTATTGGCTTTAAACATTGCGCGAGTTGAAGTTTATTCTTGCACCCAGGTTTTGTATAACAAAGATTGCGTTTCCGACCAGGCCATCATTTACTGGCACCAGAAGGGTTCCAAGGTTCAGGGCCGCCAGCACTTCCTCAAGGCCACAGAGGCTCTTGTGAAGGTGAGTCACAAATGAGATAATTGCATACAACGACGACTCACGTACAACTAGTTTTTACAAGAACAA
Source organism: Panaeolus cyanescens (assembly GCA_002938355.1). Taxonomy (NCBI): domain Eukaryota; kingdom Fungi; phylum Basidiomycota; class Agaricomycetes; order Agaricales; genus Panaeolus; species Panaeolus cyanescens. Next base: position 43,798 of record NHTK01001381.1, on the reverse strand, counting down.
GATTCCAGCGAAGAGGATGAAGACTAATGATAGACACGCGTACTTCTTTATGCCTAGAGTAATCACCTCCAATGTGTTTTATATACCTTCTAGCCGGACTATGTAACGTTTCATGACAATACTTGAATGAAATAAAAAAAAACGGACAAGAAACCACCTCGGATATAATGTACACAAATGTTGCAAAACTACAGAATATTTAGGGCACAATTTGGGGAATTACCAAGCTTCAGGCATGGGCGGAAAGTCACCCATCCAGCCGTTATTATTGGCCATTTGTAAGAAGACACCATCAGAACCATTTACAGGAAGACCCAAGTCCGACAAGCTCTGCAAAAAAAAAAGGGAAAAAAGGAAGTCACAAACAGCGAGCATTCATACGAACAAGCAGCTGACCTGTTCTTGAAGCCACACAGGAATAGCAGCTGGACTGAAAATCCCTCGTTCATTGGGCCACGCAAAGCCAAGTTCTTCCATGGTGAATGGCGGAGGCATCGTTGCAGGATCATGGAATGAAGGTGAAACGATCATATTCTCCGCAAAAGATGGGGGCGGCATTGTGGGGACTGGTGTGGGGATAACGCTTGCCATTCCCACTTTCCTACGAAGGTTAGCCAGCATGATACGCAGCGTCAAAGCATAACTGTCACGGCGAATCAAAACCCCGTCTCTAAATAGCGAAAATAAAACGAACCGTTCAGCGGCAACGTCAGACAGAAGCTGCGCCAATTGCTCCACTTGCGCCGTGATTCCACTTAAGTCAAGCTCTGAGGGGAAAAGGTTGGCCATCTTTAGTAGGAATAAGCCGGAAAAGGCCGCTGTAACGAGGCTGTCATGAACCGCATATCGAAGCGCAGCTCTAATAGTAGAAGAGTGTAAACGAGCGAATTTCAAGCGGCACTGATAACACTTACCGGTACTCCGGCGAGTTGAGGAAGATGTTGAGGCAGTTGGAAGCTGCGTCTTTCGCCTGAAAGGCTAGTTCGCGCTGTTCGAAGGGCATTTTGTCCCATGCAACTCCTCGAAGCGCAACACAGACAAGCCAAAGCTTGGCGTAATGCAGTTCGCCAGCTAACACTTTTCGGAGAAGGGAGTCTTGATCCATCGTGCGCCCTGGAAATGATTATGAGTGATTAAAAGGATAACACGAAATCAATTTACTGTGAAGCTCGTCGCAGTCGGCCCACCACTTGTCGAGTGCATCGTTTGCTCTTCGAATGAACGACAAAGCGCTACTGTTGACTTGTCCGTTTAAAGGGGCTAAGAAATCGTATATTTGGGCTAATGGGAGGGATCAGTCACATGATCTCAATTATTTGCGCAGGACTAACTTTTGTGCGCAATCAATTCAACTAGAGCGATGAGCCTGACGTCTGTGGGAGATGCCATTGGATGAGATAGCAAAACGCGACAATGAAGGATGGTATTCTCGTCCCGCAGAACTATGGGCCGGCCCGTACCCAAGCTCATCCTGGATCACGTTGTTCTAGACATAGCAATTTTGAATGAGTAGAAACGACATACTGATGATCAAACCAGTAGAGGCAGAGCCAGATACGGGCGGAAACCACTGAAAACCAATCCCGGAAGTCAGGGACAAGTATATAAGATAAGAAGCCCTGACAGGGTTACCTAGATTTCTTTCCTCTTCCTCTGTCCTTTGCTTACCACTTTCATCAGCTAGCTTTTCCAACGCGCGGTGTAGTCCTAAATCCAAGGCCATTCGCATTGCATGACCGCTGGGAAGCCAGCCATTGGTGCTCCAAGCAGCGAGGAGTAGCATCCCTATTAAGAGACCAATGTTTAATCCCAGCAAGCAACAGGAACGCGAAAATAATCTATTTACCTTGAACGGCCTCCTTCCGGACCACTGGGCCGAAAAGAGAGGAACGGGCAATGCCCTGCGCCTCCTCGAGGCATTTGTAAAAGGTGGGACTCAGCGGACCGTTTCCGCTGCGAATTTTACCGGCAACAGCCAATATAGCGTCGAACGTCCATGGTGACCTCTCCATCAGGCTTTCATAGGTATCATATGACGGATCGAACAGCGGTATAAAGAGATGGCATCCTGCAAAAAAGCTACAAATACAGGTGAAAAAAAATATGCTGACTAACGGGGAGTAGAGCTACATGTTGAAGAGTTCTCGAGCCTCAGAGTCGGTTACGAGTCCCTGTGGTTTCATTTTGGTCAGCATGCATAATGCGTTTCGACAAGTAAAAAGAGACCTTTTCGACCACATGGGGGAACGCATTGCGGGGAATTGGTTCAGCACGCTTGCGTTTTTTAACCCTGCACAACAAAAGATGACTAATAGATACGGTTGTGTTTAGTTGTGCCTACCGTGGTGGCTCCGCTGAAGGGGCAGCAGCTGCCTCTGCAGCAGCATTAGCCAACCCTTGCAGAGCCTCTATGGGTGCATTCAGGGAAGCCCTAGGGAGTGTATCCTCGGATTCGTCATCCGAAGATGGCGCAGTACTTGGTACAATGCCGTAGTTTGCGTATTTATGGGGCTAGATATGGTGAATGGTTGAATCAAGTGGACGAGGGGGGGATCAGAGAATGCACAAACCGGAGGTGCGAAACCTGGGAGGGGAGGAAATGCCCGCATCCGATCCACTGGACCTGACTCAAAACCATTTCTGATTTGAGAAGGACCACTGAGGGGCTCACGAGGTGGCTCAATCGGGGGTGGGTACATATGAGGTGGGCCTGCAGAAAGAGGGGTTCCTTGACTGTTCTGCACGGCTGACAAGATTCTATCCAGAGATGATTGCATTCCTATCATCTGGCTTTGCATTACCTACGTTTGCAAACCTATTAGGGAAATCTCGCTCGATTATTGGTGACTTGTGCACGTACCAAGTATTGACCTTCCAGCCTGGACAAGCGCCTAGTTGACATGTCAAAACGGGGATCAAAGTTAGAAAATGTAAAGTACTGACTCAATACTGGCATTCGACATAGCTTGAACATTTTTCTTTTCTGGTTTTTCGAAGATACATGGAGTCCCACTCGCTTGGCAGCGTCGACATGGAGCCTGTGTAGAGAGCAGCCGGGCCGGATGCGGGGGATGCGGGCCTCAGTGAGCAGAACGGATCGCGGGACGCGGAATGATAATGAGATAGAGAACTGAAACGGACCTCGCCTTCACATCGGTTTTTTCCTTTCCTACAGGCAGTACAAGCCCTAGCGCCACGCTTGGGAATATGAGCAGAAAGTGGCTGTTGCTGATGCTGTTGAACACCTTCAACGTTTGGAGGAGCAGTGAGGGCCATTGGAGGACCTGAATTGCTAGTCTTGCGCTTTTTTGAAGCAGTCTCTGAACCGTTTGAAACGGAGGCGGAGGGACTTGTGGACATTATTATAAGGAAAAGCCAGTGACACTTTGTTGGATGAGTTGAATCAGTTGAATCATATACGGACAATACAACATCACACTCAAAACCACACACGGCAAAACAAACCCGAACGCATCCGGTCACAATGTCACATGAAGAAACTGTCACCTGATCCAATTCTTCAACTTCTTATCTTCTTTTTAAATTTACAAGAAGGAGATGTTTTCTTTTATTTCTGTGTGTTAAAAAATATGTCAATCTGAAGTATTTTTGAACTTTTGAAAAAATTATCAAACTTTTCTGATAAAACGAGATAATCATTCCAAATCCTCATAATCATCACCAATTTCAAGATATTGACGGATATCCTGGACATCAATACCTGTTTGGCGCCTAAAATATCCAAGCAGAACGGAATAATTATCTTTGAAAAGCGATTTAGATTATATTATATCAAAGTCAATAGATTATGAAGCGCACCTGTCCATCGCAACGCTGCTTCCTTGCACAAGAATGCGCCTCTCTTCATTTCTTCGACTTTGGTAGGATTAGAATCACCATATGCATTGAGTTCCGCCTCTAGAGAACAATAGTCTTTTTTAAGCTGCATAAGTTTGCCCAGTGCATCTTTTCGGGTATTCTGTAAAGACAGCGCCACACAATGTCAGATTCTGTGATGCTCTCAGCATGGGAAGACGCGCTGATTCCATTCTTTCAGACTTAGCTGTCTGGATGACTTGCTCTAATTCCTCAATTTGTTTCTGCTGAGCTATGGCGGCCGCATTAGCAGCGTCCAGTTTCCCTTGGATCTTAATCCCAATTAGAGTATCTGTAAGGGGAAAAAGCATCTTGACATTTGCCCACCACTACTCCCTGTTGGGAAGGAAAGCTCCAAAAGACTGCTCTGACGTGAAAATAAAAGGTTTGTGGGGAACGTGTTGAGGCACCATTCTGGCGTTTGATAGATATATGCGCACAGTTTGATGCACCAATCTTGTCAGCATTCACTAGACCGTCATCTACGAGTGACTGTAGGACATCTTTGACTGTCTGGGACACTGAGAGGAGAGATGAGCCTTTTTGGCATGGTTGAAAAACGGAGATGCTTTGACACAACCTATCCCTTTCAGCTTAGGTCCCAATTTTTCCAACTCTTTGAGCTTTCGGAGTTTAGAGGGGTCCGTCAAGTTTCATTACTAGAGATGGCTAGAAAGGCATACTTGATAAAAGTCGCGCTTTCAAAAACGTGTAAGATCGTGATTTAAGAGGACGTAATTCAATACTGCCTCTACAACATACCGATTCGTGAAATATTTCGAGTAGTTTTACGCGCTTTTCTTCATGTGATAGTCCCCTTGGAGCCTGTTTATTATAATAAGCAAGAGTCAATAGTAATGAAAAGATATTCCAGCTGACCATGTTGTATTGAATCAAAAAGACGAGTGTATTCAAAAGATTAGATATTAGATGACCGGTGTTATGAGTTGTTTGGTATTTGATAGGTAATGGGCCAGGAGGCTCAACACCCTTTACACCTTTCTTTGGTTAACGGCCACGATGCATTTCTTGTCAGATAGCGGGTTTTTGTATTCGTGGGCTCAGCTTGTAATATATTAACATGGTCTTATTTATTAAGACTCGAGGTAATCGTTTTCACCCCACATTCTCTTGCGAAAGAACCTCACCGATGAACAGTCTTATATCACAGGCTGCTTTAATTCTTGCTACGGCTCTGATATTGTTGTATGTCCGAATTTATCGCGGAATATCTTATGCTGGAGGTGTTCCACGCGTTGGAAAATCTGGTGTTTTGGGCTATATTAAAACCGCCGTATGGTGGACATTTGACGGTGGGTCTGTCATCGCAGAAGGTAGACGCAAATATGGTGGAAAGCCATTTGTGATCCCCATGTTGGTATGAAATATACAACGTTTCGCGTGGTTGAATCTCTTAAAACTCAAATGCTGTACCACTCATTTAGTCTGGCCCAGTATTTCTTTTGGGTCCCGAATGGTTGGAACGCATCCGAGCTGGCCCTGATAGTGTTGTATGTTTATTCATTCCTTTATTTATTTTATCACTGTTGCTGAAGAAAAGCATCTTTGTATCAGTACAATGATATGGCAGCAGTCAACGACGATCTCCAACTCCTCTATACCATGGATGGCGATCAATTGACCAAACCATATCATGCCCGCGCTCTGAGAACAGAAGTAAACCGCGCCGTTCCTTCATTCATTCCGGAACTTTTGGACGAATCTTTATTAGCCATCCATGATGAAATGCCGAACGATGGCAAGGCTCTCCTTTTCTCGCTTATCTATTGCATCTCACTCCAAATTCTATGATCCAGTGAACACTGTCGAAGCCTTCGAAACTATGACGCGCTTAATAGCCCGCATTAGTAACCGTGTTATTTTAGGCCTTGAAATGTGTCGCAACAAGCAATTCCTTCGAGCTGTCGTTCGTTTTGCTGAAAGTGTAGCAGCCATGGCGCCCTTTATCCAATGGAGCCCAGTGTTCTTGCGTCCGTGCGTAAATTTGTTCATGCAAACAGTGTTACATCTTACACCTTTACATGCAGATTAACTTACTTCGTCCTCTCCTTGCTTATTGGTGGTAAAAAAGAACCATTGAAATTTACAGTTCCATATATAACCAAGTTTATAAACGAGCGCAAATCGGCATCTGGAAAACCTGTCAGTATGACTGTCAACTATTCCTAGAACCTTCTCACAAAATTACATCTAGAATTTGGTATTAGAATATGTTATCCAGGCGGCCCCACCGGAGGAAACAGTACAAGGAATCGCAATTCGGCTGCTCAACATAAACTTTGCAAGCATCCATACGTCGTGAGATGGTCTTCCAAAGAGCTTATTTCTGCGTTTTGTCTGATTTATCGGTAGATCGATCTTCCTTACTCAGGCCTTGTTTGAAATTGCGTTGCTGTCTCCGAAAGAAATAGACGGCATTCGTACCGAAGTCCAGGAAGCTTTGGATACTGAAGGTGGTTGGACAAGGGAGGCAGTGAACAAGTTCTACAAAATTGATTCAGCCCTTCGAGAAGTGGGAAGGTGCTATGGTTTAATGCATTGTAGGTCGTCTGACTTGTGATCTGAATATTCACTAAAGGCACGCAGATGGCCTTCCCCGACTTTCAATGGTTGTAACAGACCTGGGCGACGGAACCTTCATTCCACCAGGCCATCGGGTTGCATTAGACATGAAAGCTATTCATTATAACCCAGAGGTTTATCCTGAGCCCGAAAAATGTGACCTTTTTCGTTTTTCCAATTTGCGGGAGAAAGAAGACCTAAATTCCAATGACTCAAAATATAGCTTCTCAACCATTGACTCTCACGTATGTCTTTCGCTTCAATCGCGGCCTTTCTTTTGAGTTTACTCACTCTGATTCTTCTATCAGTACCTTCCATTTGGCGCAGGTAAGGCGGTTTGCAAGAATATCTGTCAGATGCACTAATATTTTATATGCACTCCAGGTCGCCACTCCTGTGCTGGCCGCAACTTTGCTTCTGTATGTATGCCGTCTTTTAGCGAGAGTGCCGGTACTCACCAGCAAACAACCAGATGGAACTCAAAATCATGATTGCTCACATGCTCATCAAGTACGACATAACATTACCTCCTGGTGTACAGACGAGGGCAAGGAATATCGTTTTTAATGGTGCCGTTATTCCTGACCCAAAGGCGCACTTGGTCTTTTCCATCAGGGGTAAAGCCTAAAGATGTTGTGTTTGAAGCATTTTATCGTCTACGAAAATTGTCCAGGATGAATAATGTATGTGTGTAGGAATAGATATTCTGAACATGGCAAAATTAGACGAAGAGCGAAAGTGTGTAATAACATTGTTCACGAAGCGCTAATTAATGTCGAAAAGTCAACCCAAAAAAGCATCGCCAATTCTGAATGAACTGTGATGGTATCCGAAATGAATGCTCGTAAATAGTATGTACAAAAAAAAGTGAACCGATAATTTACAATCAGGATAACAAGTGTGAGGCGCAAATGCTTGACCTGGGATCATGTCCACTTGAATCCACAAAACCATGAGAGCACGAAAAAAAAAACCAGTAGACGAAAAGAACAGAATAGGGACAGCATGAAAGCCAAAAAAAGTCGATAATCATCGTAAAAGATCCAACCGTTGGTCATTAGAAGGGTATCGATAAGCCACAAAGTCAGGATCTTGTTGGACGAGTTCTTCTAGGGCTTTTCTTGAAGTAACTGACATCCGGGTATTGGGGTTGCTATTGGTAGTCGGTCCTAAGCTGAAGGCGCTATGCCTTGATGTTGATGTTGCGTAACCATTCGTGGTCATATCTTCCTGTGTATCATTGTAAGGCGAATAGCCCATGGAGGGAAAAGGATGGCTGCCATTATCGTGCGCCATATCTTGCTCTCGTTTATCCGACTTTTTACCTAGGAGAGAAGCGAATCCAAATTTGCTTTTCCGCTTAGCAGATGGCAGAGGAGATGTATTATGCTCATTGTAGGCGGTAATGGCATCCAGTTTTCCAAGCGACCTTCGCGAAATCCCAAACTCGTCATAATTGGGGCCAAGAGTGCGAGGAGAATTAAACCCATTATGGCGTGTATTAGGCATTGTCTGCAAGCCCAAGTTTGGTCGAGAAGACGTGCCACCGAACGATTGCCTCCTGACATCAGTATTGCGAAAAGGTGCCTGAGGTGGAAGGAAGTCATGGGCCGGGGCAGAACCAGGTGGCAATGCGCGCGGGTCAAATGCGTACATCGTCCGTGGTCGGTCTGAGGGAAGAATCTGGGCTGGTGCTTCGCCAGGCGGCAGGGGTGGCAGAGACTTTTCTCTTGATAATTTTGTTGGACGTTGAGTTGGTATGGTTAAAGTGTTTCCCGATGATCCATTCAACATTGCAGAACTGGAGGTTGGGAGTGGAGGTGGTGGACCCATGTTACTGGCTGAAGGATGGCGTAATTCGGGTTCCGACGCGACAGTATGAATTGTTTTCCAGCTGTGACCTTGCTGCTTGCCGATTGTGTCATCCTGCATTATCTGCTCCTGGTCGATGGGCAGGTTGCTGCGGCCATCTGCGATTTCTACAACATCATGACCAGACAGACGTAAGGAGGTGGGTGACGGTAAGACACTTGACGGAGCGGTGGGTGGTGACGTACCAGGGAATGATACGGCTAACTTTGGAGACGCAACAGGAGGTAACGATGGCGTTGGTGATTGTCGCATGCCACCAGAATGAAGGTCTGAAGCTTGTCCACGACCTACAAGGTAGGAAATGGGGGGAGGAGGAGCCAAGTATGAATCATCGTCGTGTTCCGCATGTTGAATTATTTCCGTATTGGATTGGTCAGCTTTACCGGTGACGATGCGCCATATTTTTGCCAATCCCCCTTTCTTCTTTTTGTTCTTGTCATCGTGAACTTGAGATGCATTAGGGCCATGTGTGTCACTGGGAGACCAAATCTGACTTCGGCGGGGTGTGTTCAAATCAATTGGTGAAGAAGTCAAAGTGTGCGAACGACGAGCATCGCGTTGAAGAGCAACGCTGGAAAACGAAACAGTTGTCAGCGGCGATTGTATATGCTGATGAAGCAAAAACTTACTGCATATCCACCATGCTTCCCGACATGCCAGATGGCGCCAAACTATCTTGACTCCTCCAACCAGCACTGAGATTTTTCATGCCAAAGAAACGAGTCCTACGAGGTGATGAAGACCCCATGCTGTGTACGTCAGAGAATGATGCTTGAGAGTACGCCTGCGGTAGCTCTGGTCGATCCAGCGGTGCCGTAAGAACACTGGTAGGTCGACCTGAACCACCATGGAAATACTTTGAAGAATTTGCACCGTCAACGAGCTGGCCATTGCTCTGAGCAGATATTACAGACGTCACATCCATGACCGAGCTTCTGGAAGATTTACGGGCGCGTTTCTCTTCCTTCTTCCTCCGCTCCCTCATTTCTCTCTCTTCCTTGCGGACATCAACATGTTCAACGATCATACCATTCTCGAGCAATGTGACTTCGCGAGAGTGTGAACGGATATGGGGACCAGTGCTCAAAGGGGCATTGGGTGAGTGGGGTGGCTTAATGCGGACTCCTCCATTGTCATCAGCGGGCGATGCACTGTTGCCCATGTCATATGCAGACCTACGCAGTTGCGAGTAAGCATCACGCATGCGATTGTCGAGCTGCTTTGCTTCTTGCATGGCCCGTGCATGAGCCAAAGCCTCGGCCTCTAATAGAGTTCGTTGAGACTTGATGTACGTATTCAGAGTCTGCTGACGGGAAGCCGGTTCTCTAGGATTCTGAATGACGTCGAGTTAACAGAATTAAAAGTAGACATAAATTCTTGGACTTACTATGCTCAGCCACAGTTTAAGATTTTGCTCGGTAAGACGGCCGCCCTTGGCCCGTGGACGGGAGGGGTCGTCAACGACAATGCCTTTAGCCTCATCCTCCAATTCGCGTTGCTTGAGCTCCTCGTACGCGGCATCACTAGCTCTCTCCCACACGCCAGGAGAGGTAACATCGACATCAGCCATATCCTGATCACGCATGGCGCACTCTACACAAACTTCCTCTTGCTGTGGAACAATAGGTGTATAAACGGGTTGTTGAACTGCATTGGGTTGATTTGAAGGAGTGACATAAGTGGGCTGTTGTGGGTATGCACGATGATTTGGAGAAACCGGAGGGTTATATGTAGGAGAAGCGGAGAGAGGCATTATGGCTGGGAATTGATCCTGAGGTGAAGTTGCAGGATTGGAAGGAGAAATAGTTGGAGGTAGTGTGGGATTATTCAAGGAAGGGGGAGCAGGAGAAATTCGTCCCTGATTGGACGTGACACGACCTTGTTGAGGGGTAGCGGGTCGGCTACGACCAGTAACGGTCTCTTGCACGGAGCCGACGAATGTTGGCTTACTTTCGTTTGAAAGTTTCGAAGAGTCACGCTGTGGGATTTCATCCAAACTATAACGTTCAATAACCCGTCTGGCAGCGCCCGGAGGAAGAGCATAAGAAAGTGAAGTACGCTGTGGTTCCGGAGTAGATTGTTGTTGTTGTTGTTGTTGTTGGTCAGCTGTTGATGATGATGATGATGCTGGCTGGAATTGTCTCATTGAACTCTGACGCGATGAAGGGCGTCTCTGATCCTGAGAATTAGAGGACCATGAAGGAGTAAGAGACTGATTCTGATTTTGAGGAAAAGAATTTGAATCCTGAGATGGATCCCATTGACGATGATTGGAATTTGACTTTGGAGTTGTAATTGTTGGATATCTATTGTCAGCTCCAAAATCGAATTCTGTTAAAATGCTTCTGGGATAAAGAGAATTTGAAGTTGATTCATTCCTTGGGGCAGGAAGAGCAGCGGCCATGGATGGATTGGATGGCAATCAGGTTAAAACGAATTGAGGACTAGACGGATAGAACAAGTTTATCAGAGTCCCACAATTCTAGCCTAGAAAGTCAGTCCAGGATCAAGTAAAACGAGAACAACGTTGAGCAAGACGTTGAGCAAGACGTTTAGAACGACGTCGACGTTGGAATTAAAGAGTCAAGTTCTCCTCAAAACAAAGCTTCAAAAGGCTGTGACAAACACAGAGACACACATTTCTATTCACCCGGCTAACTCCGTCTACTACTACTACGACTAATTACTTACGATACCTAATAAAAATTATTTGCCTTTCTTTCTTTTTTATTATAAACTGCTTCACTTACCAGATAACCCCCTTACGGCTACGCCTCATCTTCCTCTGCAATTGAAGCATACCGTAAAGAAGTGCTTCAGCAGTAGGTGGGCATCCAGGTACATATATATCCACAGGAACAATTCCTAGAAAATGTCATTTGACAATCCTTTAAACACATTACAACACTTACGGTCACATCCACGGACAACCGAATATGAATAATGGTAGTAGCCACCTCCGTTAGCACACGAACCCATAGAGATAACCCAACCTGCCCGTTTTTCGATCAGCAACAAATAAAAACACATGCACCCAAAAACAGCTGCGTACGAGGTTCAGGCATTTGATCGTATACTTTTCGCAACGCAGGCGCCATCTTGTTTGTCAAGGTGCCAGCAACAATCATAATATCACTTTGACGTGGACTGGCACGGAACACAACACCCAATCGATCTTGGTCGTAGCGAGCAGCTGCCATGTGCATCATCTCCACGGCACAGCACGCAAGTCCTGTATTGTAATAAAAAAAAAAAAGTAAATACCGTTCTCAATCATAACACATCCTTCTAAACCCACCGAACGTCATAGGCCACATAGATCCCTGTCGCGCCCAGTTAGAGACCTTGTCCAGCGTTGAAAGCACGTATTCTGAGAAGAAAACATGTTCAATACCACGCCTCTTGATTCCCTTCAACACTTCACCCACCCGCCTTATTTTGAGGTGTTTCCAAACTGAGTTGCATGGAACCCTGCTTAGCCAGCGCAGTAATTGGCTCAGTTGTAACAGGTGTTGATGCCGATTGCGACGCTTTCTCCGCCATTTGGTTGATCTTGCTTGAATGTAAAAGCCTCGAGCCTAGTATTTGCCATGAAATGAGATACGGGTTTCTTGACCTATGCCTCTGTTGCTTTCTCACCCAAAAGCCCAACCTGCGTTACACCTGCTCTCCGGCCCACATGGGCAACTAAAGAAAAACCTTAGCAAATCGCCCTAACGCTAAAATACACATTCACCACAAACCTGTTGACTTTAAAGCCAGCGACATGAGAGTAGGATGGATAGTTTGTTCAGAGCGAACATTAACCCGATCCTTGCCATTGGCTCTCAGTCACATGACTAGCGCAAGCGCCACGCCCATTCAAATTCTAGCTCACCCAGGTCTCAATTTCAGTTCTAATTCAGCTTTCACTGACTCACGATTATTCTATACAAAGAAAAATTCCTACATTAACTTCCACTAAAAGTACAGACAAATCTATGCAAAATTACAAATCAAATGCAAATCGAACAAATGACAAAGTGTGTGAAGTGCGAAAATGAAACGAAAAAAAAAAGAGTAGGAACAGCCATATTTCTCTAAGAATTTCAATAAATATGGGCATAGAACAAGTGTGAATGAAACGAGTCAAAATAGATAATTTAAGATTGGAATGACGCTGGGGATAACCAGCGATGCCTTTTTACTTCGTGTATCGTAGCACGGGTATTTGGGTTTGGATCCAAACAACTTCTCATAAGGTCCATCGCATCAGGCGAAAACTCTGCAGCATGTTTATCCGACAAGAATATGTTCCCTTCGACAGCATCGCGAGCTGATGGAAATGGAGAAACTCCAACGAGCAAATAAGAAAGCAAAACACCGAGCGTCCAGATCTCTGCAGGAGCCGCCTGATAATCTTTCTTCAGCAGTATTTCGGAAGAGGCATATGCTGCTGTCCCATAGAACACCTTGTAGGAAGGACGAGGTTGCAAAGGATCAACCATTATCGCACTGCCGAAATCAATCAGCTTGACCTGTAAATGGTCATGAGACCTCTTGTTCCGATGAAAATATCAAATGAGCACAAACTGCTTACCTTCAAGTCTTTGTCGATGACAAGATTTTCGTCTTTAATGTCTCGATGGGTGATGCCCAAAGTCTCAAGATACAAGACTGCATCGACGACTTGTGAAAACACATATTGGGCCTGAGGTTCCGTTAAGCGCTTGTCTGCAGACTGCTCGATGCACTCAAAGAGGTCATGCGACGCCCTCCGTGTGACCACCAGTCGCTCTTGCTCCTGTGCTATTGATAGCTGCTTGTGTAGTAATTTTGGTATTTCCGCATCCGGACTCCCCGTTGAAACAGCTCCGTTGTCTGTGATTTGTGGCTCCCTTGTGGAGAATACCTGGGGCGGAGTTCCGGGGACCGAAGCTGAAAGAGACGACTCAGAGGCAGATGGGGAAAGTAGGGGTGTTGATATGGATTGGGGATTGGATGGATAGGATCCGCTGCACAATGACGGCGATACGTCGACATTCAGGCGGTGCTGCTGGTGCCAAGGAGAACCGTGAAGCTCTTGAACCTACAAAAAGAGCTGAGTGTTGTGTCACTTGAGCAGAACAAGAAATGAGGCGAACCAGGTAAAAGTACAGAGCGTCCTCATACAGGTCTAAGCTCTTGACAATGTTGTCGTGATTAATTGTGCTCAGAATGATAACCTCGGTGGGAAGTCGGCCAAGCAAATCATCCTCCATCCAAGCATGCTCCGGCACCTTGTCTTTGATGATGAACTTTACTGCCACCTCACAACGCATGACTGTGTCGTAGGCAGTCATGACGAATCCATATCCACCAGAACCCAGCTCGTCCTGAAGTCGATATCGCTGAACAAAATCTAGATTCAAGTGGTGGCCTTCTGGAAAATGGAATGAATAACAGCGACCGTTTGTTTCGGGTGGAGTTGATGAAGCGGGATAAGATGAGGTCAGATCTGCCTGGTTGAGGGTGTCCGATGGCGAGCATGCTTTAGTGCGAGATTCGTCCATACTGAATGACCGCCCAAAACTAAAATCGCGGAGCAGAGACGAGAGACCATTATATGCACGGTTTGACAAAATAGACAATGGCGGACTTTCACAATCAGATGAAACCGCTTTGTCACTATGAGCTGTTCCACTCTTCGGCTGTGAGAGTCCTTCGGACAAGGTCCGTTTTGAGCAACCTATATCCATAGAAAGTGTGGCAGTTTGAGTTGTCGATGTGGATTGAAGTGGGATAGTGGTACTGAGAGATTCCAGAGGTTGGTCACAAGATGGAGTGAGCAAATCAGAGTCTGCAGGCGATGGATGGTCTGAAGAAGCCGTGTTTTTTGATACCAAGTTGGCAGAATAAGATTGAGGAATGAGAATCGAGGGGAGAGTCGAGTGCGAATTTCTTAAAGAGTACATCGCTTTTTAAATGAGAACTGTTAGGACGATGGCCCGCCCGAATCCAAAGTTTTAAAAAAGAGTCTGAAACGAAATGATTGTTTGAGGAGAAATGAAGGCGCTTGGTTCAGAAAGTAAGAAAAGTAGGAGTAGTAAAGTGGAAGTTGAGTAGAACAGTGATGATCCCATTGAAAGTGTCGTGAACGGGCGGAACGTTTGCGACGGAACACCCGTGAAATTTCGATCAAGCGGAACGCGGTCTCGGAGTGACTTACTTTGGAAACTATTTCGTAATCACGCGTTCTGCAACAAAAAAGCCGGTGATTTCTCGGTTACTCTGACAATGACCACATGTAATAGACACCTGTTTCGCTTTTTATTATATTGAAAAAAGAGAAAAAAATATCATTCATACCTATACTTCTATATGGTTTCCATGATTCTGTCAAAGCACTCATTTCTTGCGGGGTTAACAATGCACCTCTATTTTTGGAAAATAAGTCGTTTTGGCCATAAACGAAAAAAAGAGTCGCTTACTTGACTTTCTTTTTCCCATCTAACCGACTTTTAAGCAAGGCCACATCAATCCCAGCAGGCAACGACGGTGGTACGCCACCAGGAGAAACAGAAGGCTGGTCCAAAACCTTTTTGATGGAAGGCGTAAATGTCGGAGGAAGGGGGAGCATTTCTCTCTCCCCAGTAGATTCTACATCACTTGCTATTCTTGTCAAGCTGGGTAACTCATCGTCATCCACTCTGGGCTTCTTGCTGTCAGTACTATTACCCCCAGAGACCTTTTCGGGTGATATAGAGTACGAGTGTTTGTTGGAATGCAAAGAAAGCATCCAACGTAATACACCGCGCTGGACACCAAGATCACCTGTAAAAACATGAACTCAAATTCAAATCTTGGTGTGCATTCGACATACCAACAGGAAGAATATCGGGCCTACGCAGTGAAAATATGGCAAACATGTCAACTGCAGTTATAGCGAGTATCCTTTTGAGCGTCGGATCACAGTAGCCACGAAAACCAAATACCTGTCCACTGGATAAGAGTCATTAAGCTTTGTAACGCAGCAATGAGTAACCTGGACTTACTTTACCAATCCCTCGAACTTGTATCAGCATTTCACTGAGCTCCTCGTCGGTTGCTTGGAGCAGCTTAGAGGTTGATAGCCGCCCATCTGCAAATCTGGCAGCAAGATCTTGGACTGCACAAAAAGCTGTCAATGAGATCCTCGGTAGACTGCAATTAAAAGGGAAGAACCAACCATATTCTACCTTGCGAACACTTAGCCCAGCTGTACGCAACGTTACACCATCAGTCGCAACCACTTGTTGTGGTGTGGGGAATGAGCCGTTAACTTTATTCCTGTCAGAACAACAATTGGTCCCATGAGTGAAAAATAGCATTTATGGTGCACCAACTCACTCTTCATCGTCAGGCTTCTCTGGGAGAGAAGGGTCAAACAATCTTCGAAATTTGTGCGTAATCGAGCGCGCTGCTTGCCAGGATACCTGTTGGCCTCTGTAAGCACGTAAATATATTCGTCAGCTGGTTCGCCTCCGAGCATAATTATGGCAAAGACCAACAAGATGGATGTCACTAGAGATCTAGGGCAATTTTGAGTGAAGCTAGGCATGGAATTCCGTCCAACAACTCACCGGAATGGGTGCACTTGTTCCAATTCCTCGAACGGCTTGCATTTCAATTTGGAGAATAGGTCTTTAAATCTATGGTCGGCTTGAATTAGGTGTTCCTTCGCCGCTTGGAAATTGAATGTTAAAGTTGCAGGAACAAGATCTTCCTCCGAGGTGGGGATTCCAGACGAGGAACCTGCCACAGTTTTATTTTGGTCATGAGCATCCTCAGGCAGCTTTCTAGGTTTGACATTCTTCCTTAGGTCAGACTCAGCCTTGCGTTTTCTTGTATTTATCTTCGGCTTTTCCGTGTCTTCGGGCACAGGTGGGGCTTGAGGTGGGGGTATATCGCTGCCCATGGTAGCAAAATGCTTCGAGGAACGGGTTGTCGGCATGACAGACAGACAGCAAGGGTATTTTATGGAACGTATAAAACTACTTAGAACCAGCTTAAACCGGGGGACTGAATGACAACCACTAAAACTTTTAAGTATAAGAAAGAAGGTGGCTTTCAATTGTTTGCTCCTGACCCTGGTCAATGCATGACTCAGGCGCTGACAAATGACTATTACAATAACACCATTTGGAGGACGACATCATACCTTTACAACCACTATCTACTATCATGTCTGGAAGTGAGTAACGTTATCAGGAGCGCTTCTTAAACATCCCAACCCGTAATTCTGCAGAATATATTGTAGTATTCAAAGATCATGCATCTCAAGACCAGATCAACGACTATGTCAACCAAGTGACAAATAATGGTAAGTTCCCATCGAAAGATAATATAAGAATCGTTATCTAGCATCGACATCATAGGTGGAGAGGTTACCCAGCACTATGACACGGTCCTCAAGGTCTGTGTTATGGGTTTGCATGTACGTCGAGGGGATAGTCGGCTGATACAAACCTAGGGCTTCGCTGCAGAAATGCCCGACCATCTCTTGACTTCGTTCCAAGCTTCAGATATCATAGAATACGTTGGTACGTGTGCAAGGCCTAATATTCGAGACACCTTTGACATCATTAAATTACAGAACCAGATAGCATCGTAACCACTCAGCAGTAGAAAGCCTGTGGTTGACACAACGAGTATCATGGTATAAATACAACATTTACATCAATGAGAAAAGTTCGTGAAATCGTGATTATCGTAAACATTCGTGTGAGGTTATCATGCAGGTAATTGCACGATCGGTTGGTTTGAGATGACGTCAAGTGGGGATGAAATGGGGTACTTTGTTGACGGTGTTTTCACATTCGAAGGACTGGAATTAGACTTGGATTCCCCTGATTTTTCTGGATGATCAGGGGATTCGGGCTGTGTTTCTGGCGGAGTTGGGAAGTCCCATGGTCGAGGTACCTATGAGGTTGAGGTTATTCTCAATGAGCAACAAATGCGGTAGGATGATGTGATTCGCACCATAGCTGCGGGCATGATCCTAACACCAATTCCAATGTAAATTCAAAATATCAAATGTCTACAAGTTCAAACATACCACGTTGCAGCACAAACTACTCCTTGACCACGGTCCTGTCGTTTGATTGCGTTGAACTCGAAGTCGATGAATTGTGAGATATATCTAACAAATGGAAGTATTTCGCGAACACCATTGTTAACTAGAGACAAGGCGGAAAGGAAGTTCATTATAGCACTGGTGATGTTTTGCGCGTTCTGCGAATAAGAGTCAGTCGTGAGCATTCACCTCATAGATCTATTGTGCCTACGCTCAGGTACTCCAATGACGGAGGTGGCAAGACAACCTCTAAACCCCACCAGTCTTGTAAAGCGTAACGAGTCAAGATTTTGCTCATGGAACGAGTTTTCAAGGGAAGTTGCTTACAGGTCAAAACAGACATACGGTCGGTTGGGGGGTAAATATCTTTTGAATCTGGTTCAACGAGGGATTAAAAAACGAAATAAATACAAACTCACCCGAATGATCAGGAGCGAAAAATCGCCCTGTTGCGTATCCCAGATTCATAAGTTCTGGAGTGATTTTCTTGGCGCCATTTAGCACTGTTCCCGGTGTTGGGAGTGCTCCTGCAAGTAAACCCTTTCCATCAGCGGGTTGACCCAGGCCAAGATCCGGAGCTTTCAACAAATCCACAACGCGAATGTCATTCAAGATTTCGGAAAGTGTCGCAACAGGCGCTGAAGCAACGTTGGGGATGATAGTTACAGGAGTTGATGCAGCATCATAGTCGGAGGATTTTAATTTGACAAAATGCAATGCATCTTCTTCAAGTTCCGTATGTTCGAGACAGACAGCGTGTATAGGACCCTTGCGACACTGAAGGTGATTGTGATCTAGATCTGTTGACGCTGGTAGCTCTCGTAGTTGAGCGATGAGCTTGTTCGCAGATTTGGGTTTGATTAGCTGTGACTTGACCTTGCTCAATTCAGGTTGAGCTAATACAGGTGTTACGCGGGTCGTGGCATTGGAAGCCGGCC
The DNA here is from genome assembly GCA_002938355.1 of Panaeolus cyanescens. Classification (NCBI taxonomy): domain Eukaryota; kingdom Fungi; phylum Basidiomycota; class Agaricomycetes; order Agaricales; genus Panaeolus; species Panaeolus cyanescens. The sequence goes on along the minus strand of NHTK01001381.1, from coordinate 25,456 downwards.
CAACTATGAGCGAGCGAACAGCTAATGCAGACTTCTGGGCACGCTTCGTTGACCTGGACACCTTGGGTGGTTTTTGCCTGGCAGGAATAGTCTGTGGCGTAGCATGAGATGGTGGAATAACAACTTGTTTAGATTTTGCTGAGAATCGTAATGCCTGTAAGGAAAATCGTTGCTTTTTGACGGCATCCTTGGATTCCTCCTCAAGGATTTGGCGTTCTACTTTCGTTTCAGACTGAATGAGGATGGATTTCTCCACGGCTTTCTTAGAATAGACGTTCGATAAGAGCAAAAATAACTCACATGGGGTGTTTCACTTATGTGTACTGAATTTTGGCTCGCCTGGATAATTGTTGCAGTAGCCTGGCCATCGGATTCTACCTGTGTTTGTGATGCGTAGGTGAAGAAGCGAAAGAAGCCCATGTTGCAGTGTACCTGCAGGGTGGTGCCAAATTGCCAATTCGAAGGGTTTAAGCCCCAAGAAAGTTGGAAGGGATGGTAAAAGTAAGTGGGAGAAAGAGAGAAAATATATATTACAACATGTCAGTTTAGCTTGATTCTGTGTTCGAAAGCATTCAAGAAGATCCAAGTTCTTGTTGAGCTGCTTAAGGAGACTATAATTGGTAATTAACAAGACCACGTGACATATGTTATCCCAAAAAAAACAAGTCATTTCCGAATTAAAGACCATCATCATGAGGTCCCTTTTCTTCGCCATAAAAGACGACTGCTCTCTTCGGATCTGGATTCACCTTTTCATATAAAAATGACTCGCATTTGAACTTCCCACTCCCAACTTTTTTTTTTCTCTTCCTTCAAAATGTTTTCTTCTGCGATAGCTGCTTGTCGTCTGCTCGTGAGGTCAGTCCTAACCTTTCCAACGCCAAACACCAACTCAACTGGGTTTTTTTTATATAGACGGACGTCTCCTATTATTTTTGCAATAACAATGGGTGCGTCGAATCTTTTTTCGAACGATTGCAGTTCTCAGTAGCTCATAATACTCTAGGTACTGGTGCTATCAGTGGCTTGTTCGGCGTCTTTCCATACGCGTATCATTCGAGGCCTATCATGATCCTCAGCTTGATCGTTTATTTTATCGACCTCTTCCTATTCACTCTTTTCACCATATTGGCAGCCACAAAATATATCTGCTATCCTAAAACATGGGTTTCCATGTTCCAAAATCCAGTCAACAGCTTGTTCGTCAACTGTTTCCCAATGGCAGCAACCACGTTGGTAAACATATCAATAGACGTCGTCTATAAGTATTTTGGTTTCGGTGGATTACCATTCTTATATTTCATATGGGCAATATGGTGGATTATAGTTTGCATTTCGCTGATATGCTGCTGGTTGTGCGTTCACATAATGTAAGTATTTTTTTTTTTTTTTCAGATCAATCAAATTTCGGTCGATAAACATGCCGTATACGTTTTTTTACTCAGGGTCTCAAAGCAAAGTCATCATTTCGAAACGATGACCGCAATGTGGCTTTTACCAGTAGTGACAGTAATCGTTACTGGCACTTCTGGAGGTGTTATCGCGAATGCTTTCCAACCCCATGTCCCTCACTATGCACTTATGACCACTGTGCTCTCTGCATTCATGGTTTCCATCGGCTTATCTTTGGCTCTCATGATATTAACCATATATTTCATGCGACTTGTGGTTCATGGCCTTCCTGCAGGACCCGCCATACTATCGGTTTTCCTTCCCCTTGGCCCAACTGCTCAATCCGGCTTGGCCATTTCTCTAATCGGAGAAAGCTTCCATGTCCTCATACCACTCAGCGACCCTAGCTCTTCAAAATTTATGACATCGGTCTTCGCCTCACAAGTTATCGAGACCCTGTGCATCTGCATCTCATTCGTTCTATGGTCACTGGCTACTATGTGGGCATGCTATGCTTTGCTCGCTATCGGTACTAGATTGAAAGAATCAATCATTCCATTCCGGCCTTCCTTCTGGGGCCTCGTTTTCCCTAACGTAAATCATCTTTTCCGTGTTTATGCACTCCTTTTCTGACATTTTTGTACAGTGCGTTTATGCCAATCTTACTATTCGTTTAGCCGGAACGTTCGATTCCACCTTCTTTCGCGTGTTTGGCTCGATCTACGCGATTGCGACGCTTATCCTCTGGATTTGTATTTCAATCAGGGCTATTTGGGAGCTGAGATTGCTCATTGTCGCCCCTGAAATTTCAGAAAATATTACATGCGCCTCCAATGAATCGAAAATTATCCACTTCCAATTACCTGTGCAGGCCAGCGCGCGAACGAGCGTAACCCAGCTGGTTTAGGCGCCGTCCTCCTTCATTTACAACTCTTTCCCGGGATCCATTCTTTGTCTTATATTCCCTCGTTTGTTCCACCTATGATATACACACCTAGACTAGATAATCTAAGTATACAGAAACCAGACTAGATATAGATTAAGTACATAGACTATACGACCACATAATTTATATCCAATGTTACGTCATCGAGTTTGTTGGGTGCAAACCATATTTCACAACCTGTTCCCCAAGAATGCCCATCGCATCGCCAGCGCCTAGAAAGTGTTTGAGAGAATGTGTGAGGTGACTCTTGAATACCTAAAGCTATCTCTCGCTTGAATGCTGAGCGCGAATGTCTAGACTTTTCTCCCCGGCGTGGTTTACAATTAATATGGGCACTGGTACCGTCTCACAGTTGGCAGCAAACTTTTACTTCGGTCGTGGATCTACCTCGCTGAAAGTTATATCTTTGATTTTCTTCTTCATAAATTTCTCGCTGTTTCTCCTGTTTTTGCTCATGAGCATCACTCGATATTGTTTGTATCCCAAGGTAAACCAGTGTGTGTGCTTCTCGCTTTCCATATTTCCTCATGCAATCCTCCTTCAGTTGTGGCAGGAGATGCTTTCGAATCCAGCAGAGGGCCTATTTGTTGGGGCATTCCCTATCGGCTCTTCTACGTTGATCGAAACCATGCTATTTGCGAATCAACGATGGAGGTTCTCTGGACGTGGATTCCTGTTTTCCTTGTGGGCGCTCTGGTGGCTCGTTCTTGCAATATCTTACCTGACGGCATTTGGGATGATATACATGCTGTTAGCCTTAATTATCTGAATCTGAGGTTGTGGTACTGATCCACGATGCTACTGTCACAGAATGGCTACACGACACCACTTGATAAAAGATACTACATCTGTTTGGGTCTTGCCTATAATTCCCCTCATCGTTCTTTCTGCAACTGGAGGCTCGATGGCTGCGGCTCTTCTGTCGATTAACTCTACACTGGCCACCTTAACAACTGCATTTTCTCTGGCCTCGTTCTGCATCGGTATGAGCCTTACCCTCATGATTATCACCCTTTATCTAGCTCGACTCATCCTCCGAGGACCTCCACCAAGGGGAGTTGTATTGGCAAGCTTCATTATCACCAGCCCGTTGGGGCAGGGCGGCGTGTCTCTTCTAGTAAATGGCGACAATTTATCACGTATATTTCCACTGCACCTATCATCTAGCTTCCCGTTCACTGAGCAAACTGGTCAGCAACTCTATACAGCCTGTTTTGTAGGGGCATGGGCGCTGTGGGCCATGGGGATATGTTGGACCCTTTTGTCGTTTATCTCTATTTATGCGACCTGGCGTCGTAATCATATACCCTTTACACTGTCGTACTGGGGTATTGTGTTCCCCAACGGCGTCTTCGCTCTCTGCTCTGTTCGACTGGGAAACGTGTTACAGAGTCCGTTCTACCACTACTTTGGCGCTATCTGGTCATGTAAGCTGCATATTTCTTGTTGCCCGAGCTTACCTCAAATTGAGTTAGGCATCGTTCTTGGCTTGTGGATAATTGGGATAATTCTAACAATTCGCTATGTTTGTGACACATCACTATTTGAAGAAACAGGACGACAATCAGCATTAATGGTATCTCCTGTTGAAGGAAATCATAGGCTCGAGTAATGATGATAATAGTCTATTGATAACTTTTGAAATGTGACATTACACTTGTGACGTGAATCATTGTCGGCGCTATCCTGTTGTCGGTTACTTAGGGTTACTTAGGGTCTTGCATTACCTTAGACTTTGCGAGTGCTTCATTTCCTCCATATTCAACTCTTAATCGTTTCATGACTCCAAGTCGCGCAGATTATCAGCCCTTGCAGACCCACGATGACGATGCAGACAGAGAGCAGGACCCAACAAGTTCAACGGACGTAGCCAGCGGCTCGCAGACACGTGCTCATCGTAGGTTTGGACGTCAAGGGAGTATCGACCTCACCAAACTTGACAATGCTTTTAAGCGGTACTCCATATTCCTGCTCTTAAATGAACTATACCTTACAGAGAATGCAGTTGGACAGAGTCTATCGCACAGAAGGTCAAACGCAAGAAAAAGACTGCTGACCACTCACGGAAGCAGATCTGGAGGAGTGCGTTTGAACCAGCTGTTCTAGGCCTTCCGAGCTCAGGTTGGGTACGTTTAACCTCTTAGTGCTCTTTCCAACGCAGATGACTTATGTACCCCATAAATTGTGCAGTCCAAAACCCTGGACCACAATCCACCTATGACGCAGGCCGACTTCGACTCGTACGGTGTCATTATCCTTCACGCTTTGTTGTCGCTCACATCCATTCAGAGTAGTGCGCTCAGTTAAGGCGGCAATAAGCGAGGGCATTCATCCTAAGATGATTACGAAGGGCTCTTCTGGTTCCTACTTCGCCAGAGCCAAGGTTGATGGTCGTGTTCAGACTGTTGCGTGAGTCGTAACCCTTTTGGTCTTATACTCTCTTATATGAGGCGTCATCAGCGTATTTAAGCCCAAGGACGAAGAACCATATGGAAGACTAAACCCAAAGGTCATTCTTTCTGCCTGCCATCCTTTCGAATCATTCGCTGAGCGCCTGTTAGACGACTAAATGGTTACATCGACAGTTTAGATGGATCATTCCTTTTGGGCGTGCTTGCTTAATCCCCAACCTCAGGTACTTTGGTTCTTAGCACTCGGTTTCAAGAAGTTAACCACACTTCTAGTTACATTTCCGAAGCGGCGGCATCTCTCTTGGATCAGCGGTTAGACCTTCATATAGTACCACCGACACAATTGGTTTCGTTGTCGAGTCAAGTAAGTGCTTATGACCGACAAACGCATGCAAAGCTGACGTTACTATACAGGCTTTCTTTTATGACTGGCTGGATCGAAATGCGGCCAAGAAAGGCAAACCATTGCCAGAGAAAATAGGCAGCATGCAATATTTCTTACACGGCTTTCAAGGCGAGCTTTTTTTTGGTACACTATTATGTATTCATCTCCTGACATGCATTGTACAGATGCCTCTGACTTTTTGAGAAAACATCCATGGCCAGGTCGTGCAATATCTGATACCTTCGACGATTCTACGCACAGACATGGCAATGTTTCTAAGAGATTTTTGGGCGCCCTCAAAATCATTTGTGGCCGCACTGGTGATACTGATGACGCTTATGATGACGCAGATTACGAAGACGAACGCGTGTTGTACGATGCGACGGAAACTTCTGATGTCCATCGACCATTTTATTGGAGTCAACAGTTACAACAGAGTTTCAGAGAGGAATTAGAAAAGTACGTTCTCCCTGGTGTATTTTAAACGAGTGCTGATGATAATCTAAAGACTTGTTATCTTGGGTATGCTCATCCTTACAATTAAATTTCAGTGCTAATGAACGTTTTTGGTAGATTATCTTATGCTCAACACTGACAGAGGTGCAGATAATTATATGATTAAATATTGCGAAGGTGACCATGAGAAGGCACTGGTCGACGTGGCACCAACTCGTTCCGTTAGATTGGAAATGCCGGTAATGAGCGAGCTTCGAAGGACAGAAACCAGCAATGCACCACGGATGACGCCATCTACGAGCTATCAACAAACCCTGTCACCAGTAGCTTCAGGGTCCAGCACACCCAACGATTATCGACGAAAGCCCCACATTCACATTGCAGCTATTGACAACTCACTATCCTTCCCCCACGAGCATCCTCAAGGTTGGCGATCCTACACATACGGTTGGCTGTATTTGCCTGTCAGCATCATTGGGCGTCCGTTTTCAGACAAGACACGAAACCACTTCTTGCCCTTGCTTACCTCGAAGGCATGGTGGGAGGAAACCACATTCCAACTGGAAAGGCTTTTCGCCGTCGATCCGGATTTTCATCCAAAGATGTTTGCTGTGAGTACGCTATCACTCGTCTGCTAATGCAAACCTGACATCTCTGTTTCTCCAGAGACAACTTGCGGTGATTAAGGGTAATCAAATGTATGCATCTCTGAGTACGTGGTAATACTGACACCATGTCCAGGTCAAGCGTGGAATATCGTTCAATCACTGAAACATGCAGTATGTCCTTTTTTTTTTGAAAGAAAGCATGGCTCTTGCTTACAGGTTTCAAGGATGAAGGGCCGCTGGAGCTGACGAGGAGGACCAAGGTGTTGGTCTGGAGTGACGAGATTGAAGTACCAGAAGAATCATTCCAAGACACGGTAAATGAACCCACTTCACCAAGGCCCTCGATTAGCAGCGTTCCAGCACCAAGAAGAGCACGTAGCCAAAGCTACGGCAGCGAATTCCCTCCTCCCATGCGTCGCTCATCTACGGATGCATCTGGAGTTCCCCGACCGGTTCCTTTCGCGGCTAAATTCCAGCGCGTTCACCCTGGAACTACTGGAGTTACTGTTTTGGAACATCTCGAACGGTTAGACGCAGTGGAAGCGAGCTTACAGAGGTTAGGCGGTGGAGAGGATGACGAAGAAGAGGAGGATGTCGGAGACATGGCGCAACAGAAGAAGAAGGCTTCCAGTACACCTGACGTCTCAACACAACATACTGGCACGCAACCTACCTCTCCCTTCTCTCCACCTGGTAGCCCGCTTCCGACTCTACAGGAAGTGTCACCGGAAGGCTCATCGCCAAGAAGTTCTGTGGATGAGCAAGACCTGGTCACGCTTTCCAAATCGGCTTCACATGTGGAGGGTGTTTCAATATTCGGAGCCTCTGGGTCATTTTCGACATCGGGTATTGACTGGATCCAAAATGGGGAGTCATCGCCCAAAAGGATGGTTATTGTCGAGGTGTGAAATATTTTTACATGAACCTACTTCTACAAGCTAACGATACTGATACAGCGCATTGAAACGGTCAAGAAGACGCCGCTGTGTTCCTGTTGGTAGAGGGCTCTGGATACTTAGCTATAGATCTTGTAACATATTATAGTAATAACACTGGGAACCTGGATGATTATACAGTTATTACTCCCCTTCCTTCATCAACCAGTCAGCAAAGTCATCCAAGCGTTTACGTTCGTCATCCTCGGCGTCATTAGTGATAGCGTCACTTGCGCCAGAACGTTTAAATCGTTGTCGTCCTGTAAATAGTTCGGCTTCAACCCTACGACCATCAAAAAAGCGACCGTTCATTTTCTACTGAACAATCAGTGGGGTTCGGATAGAGTTCAGGTCAAACGAACCAGAACACACGCTTGAGCGCTGACTAGATCTTTAAACTTGACAGTCATTATCCCTTCTGGTTCTTTCTGTTAGAAAGGTTAGCGGTAATCAATGGTAAAAGGGGAAAGACTTGCATCGTAGAGGACCACGTTTGTCACCTCTCCTAGGGAAGAACATTCGTCTCGTACATCCTCCTTCAAGTCGAGTAATAAAGAGGCATCTTGTTCGAGGTCTTCGAGTCGGAACATATGTTTGAGGACCACAACGCGGCTAACTTTTGGGTGTTCTCTTGCGTTTGCCTCTGGGTCTGGTTGAGGGCCGAAGCCGTCATCGTCTCCCCACTCCTCGAGTTTTCTGAATAAAAGTGATGAGAATTGGACGGCGCTTTGAAATAAGAGATGGGTGTACCTTTGCATCTTACCGATGCGTTTTGTTATCTTCTTTTTGTCTACTGTTTTCCTAGGTTTGTCGGAACCACTGCCTCCTTGCTGTTTGTGGGCAAAGTCTGCCTTGACAACTTTCATGACAGAGGAAGGTTGTCCGAGACGCAATTCTGCGTCATCCAAAAGGTTTACTGCCAGAGTTACTGAATCTTCTTTAAAGTAGACAACCAAGGCCTCTCCATTGAATGTGCCATCCTCACGGGCGTACATCTTGACCTTGGGTTCACCCTCTTCATCTTCTTCGATGACACCGCACTTTGAAAAGCGATCGATCAACTCGTCCAATTCCGTGTCTAGCGGGAGACCTGTGATGTATATTGCGGTGTTCTTTGACTTTCTCTCTGTGGGGGGTTTGTCCTTCTTGTCTGTCTTTCCACGCTTGATGGTGGTTGGTTCTGAAGATGTTGCTGAAGTGTAATCTTCTACTTTACGCTTCTTATTTTCGCGTTTCAATACAGGAGCAGCTGGGACCTAATGAGACTTTAGTGATGGGATTGATTTTGTTGCGGGGTTGACTCACTGACTCGTCGACGCCAGATACCGAGTAAGCGGCTTGTTGACGGGAAATGGTTTCATCATCGACCTGAAAGATGTATGTAGGTGTAGGAAGAATAAAGATATGAAATGACATACGACAGGAATCCAAGCACCCTTTGCATTGTCATATTCAAGCTCTTCGCCATTGTCTTGTTCAAACCTCCAGGTATTGGTAGTCTTTGAAAAGTAGATCCTGTCGAAATGATGTTACGGTTAAATATAAAAAGAGGATGGCTCTCTCTTCCAAGGAACGCTTTGAGGTAGCATACCGTGGATCGTCGGCAAATGCGGCTCGTTGAACGTCTGCAGAAGAATCTGCTAGTGGTGAAGGTGGTGGTTGGGACATGACTGAATATTTATTTGTTGGTGCTTGGCGTTGGTTTAGTATGTCGGGATTGAATATTTGGACCCAAATGAATTGAATGAACAAGTTCAAAAAGTAGGTTTATTGGATATCTATGACAATTGGAGTATGTCTGTCTAGTGATATAATAACATGGGGAAATGGGCTGAACGGTCATGAGGAGCTGCAGGGGAAAGTGCAGGTTGCCAACGCTTGAATGGGGTTGGAAGAGAAGGAGGCAATTTAGATTCTGAATAGACTTGTGCTGTTGAAGTTACGGTTGAAATAGCTTCTGAAAGATCTTTGGGTTGAGACTGGACAGCAGGAACAGCGTCTTTGGCATCAGAAGGAGCGTTAATTCTGTACAATAACACAATTTAGACATTGAATATAAGAAGAATAATAAACATACGCTTGAGCAGAAGAATGTTGAATCAACAAGTTGGACAGCTCTGCTTGTGTAACGACAGAAAGTTGAGGATAAGCTCTACGAACGTCTCTCTTCCAGTAAGGGTTCTGAGCTAGATCAGAAGCTATAGAAATAAAATAAGAATTAATATTCAATAAAAAATAAAAAAAATAAAATAAAGAACTCGAACCCTTTGTAGCAGGAGTTGAATACTGTTCTGGTCTAGAGGCTGGTGGAGGATAACGGTGCAACGAAGCAAGCGGAAGACCACTGGAAATTTCCGGGTTGACAGCAGCAACCTCCCCTAAACAAATAAAAATGAGAATAAAATATAAATAAATGAGAATAAAAACATACTGAATTTCTTCCAAAAACCCTTTGGACTGAGATGATAGAGAGTTGACTCTGCAGCCTTTTTGGTGGCCATGGTTGTGAGCAAAGAGTGGTTATGTCACATGTCACACTTTAATTACGCCATCTATAATCTTCAAGGCGTCTATTTTATCCACTCATTCGCCATTTATATTACAAAAATGCGTAATGGGCTCAGTATATAAACCTATGGACTATCTTAATATTGTACTTTAATAATGTCGAGTGCTTTTGAACATCCTCCTCATCCTTCTCAACAGGACCACCATTCTTTGCCCAACTTTCATACTACTCAACCCTTCTCAGAGCCAGTTCTATACCTTCCTCCTTTACTATCCTCTTTACCAGAAAATATAAAACATGACCTTCCTGAAAAATTACAAGTCACTCCTCTTGTAACAGAGACAAGACTACCTGATATTGATCCAGCTTCTTTGTCTCTGCACAAGGCATTGCATCATTTCAGACCATTAGACGCCAACTATGCAGACACGCCATATGACCAGGCTTTCAATTGGTCAGACCTTTTGCTCCCGGAGAGCGAAGAGAGGGAATGGTACTGTGTTGTATTCCGGAGTAAACGCAAGCCAGCCAGTGACGGTATTTGTACGCTGTCTACCCTTGTTCTTGTCGAGTTTGTATTCACTGTTCATCTCTAGCCCTTTACGAAGCAGACAAACTAGCACACGAAGAGGCCGTTCAAAATGGAGGCGTACGTTCAGCTCATCCCTGTTCAATTTCTCAACTCATATTTTCATAGTTAATCCTTTACTGGTATGGCATACCAAATCCAAAGACTGGCATGAACCTTGCCACATGTATCTGGCAATCTAGAAAACATGCCTCAGCTGCCAACTCTCGCCCTCATCACATCAAAGCTATGCGTTTAGCCGCTAATGCATACCAAGTCTATAATCTCGAGCGCTACGTACTGAGAAAGACAGCAGGTGAACCTGGCGTTTCCATACAACCGTATCAAGGAGGAGATGTAGGCTGGTAGAACAACTTCTATACATCTATTATTTATTCGTCGTATTGCTTTCGTCTTCTGCATTGTACTAGACTAGACTAGAATTTCTCCAAATCCACTTTAACTCCGGCCAGCTGTCAAAGCAGATAACTCTCTTGGTCATGACTAGATTCAAACGTGTCTTGCTCAGTAAAGCTATCTGTTGTCCGCGGTCAGTGATATTCTCGTAAACCTGCTTCGAAAACGTACGACCAGTAGATGTACTCATAATAGACTCATAATCGACCAGCTCGTCATCGTCCAGTGCAAACATGACCCTCTTTTGCATGGGAGCCGCCACGATTCCTCCCCTATCAAAGTAAGTCCACTGGAATGGAACCACGTCCACTGGTTCGCTCGAGTTTATCAATCCATGCGTTTTGAGCGGAAGTGGACTCGATGGGTGTAGAGTTGGCGAAGATGATCCATCGGTCCAGTTATAAGCAAACGTATCTCGATCAATTAAACCACCTGCAGTCACTGTATGCGCGTTAAAGGTGTCATCACTTTGGTAAGACGGTACAGAGTTAGCGAAAAAAGAGCTCTGAGTTGGAGCAGAAACAGATATCTGGGATGCAGGCCCTGGCGTGGAGAATGGCAACGGAAGGTGCTTGGGCTCTTCGAAGTACTCGCCAGAGACATTGGCACGCGACACAGGACTGCTTCGTTCGCGTGGGATATGATCCACCACATTAAAGGCGAAGATAGGATCATCTGAGCATTCTTGCGAAGTGCAGGTATTGTTAGTAGATTGATATTGTTGAACAGGTCCAGTGTTAAGCTCTGGAGGTAAAAGCAAGCGCAGAGGGTGCTCTTTGGAAAGAGAGAGAAAGGTGTCGATCATCCAGGGTGGAAGAGGCTTTTCATCTGAAGACTAGTCGTGTAGCATGAAGCAAGTAGAACACGAAATAGATGAACAAAGATAGACCTCTGAGTTCCTGATATCAGTCACAGATTCGCCTTTCAACAGTCTGGTATTTATAGACTCTGCAGGAGATGAAGTTCGAAGAGGCGAAGACAGTTTACGACCTTTCCGATTTTGAGTACGTCGGCGATAGGATGACTCTTCTGTAGCCGTTTCTCTATAAGAGTTGACGACTGACATGGTTTCGACCATTCTATCAAAGGTCTCGTTCGGTTTACGAGGCCTGCGATCTGTATTTCTGAGAAATAACGTCGAATAGTCGTATACAGAACATACTATTAGACCTGAAATAAATCTTTGAAATCAAGAAATAAAAACATAAAGTTTCAAAATTACCTTTGGTCTTTGCTCAACATGATGGTGGTTGAGAAACAAGAAGTAGCAGCTGACGTAAGCATTATGAACGCTTATAATTAACGCTCACATCGTCCCTATCATCTTGTTCTCGACTTCAATGTTCAAGCACAAGCTTCCTCCTCCTCCTCCTCTTCTCCCCGAACCTAATGACCATAGGAAGCAAACTCGTACTAGTCATACTAAGCTCAGGTTATGTCTAGCTTTTATAGCTCTATCGCTTTTGTTTCTGCACCATTGCAGACCCTCGACCGGAATACAACCTTCAACTCAACGGAATCCTGCTTTTCTCATCAAAGCAAATAATGGTGCGGTCGCAGCTGAGAACCATAGGTGCTCCCAAATTGGCGTAGATACTTTGAAAGAAGGTGGAAATGCCGTGGACGCCGCAATCGCAGCTACCTTCTGCACTGGTGTGGTCAACATGTTTTCGTATGTCCTCATTCAAGCCCTGGCCTTAGTTTCTCATATTCAAGACGTGTCAGGTCCGGTATTGGAGGTGGTGGATTTATGACTATTAGAATACCCCCAGCAAATTCGTCTGCTTCTTCTCAAGCATTTACTATAGATTTCAGGGAGACTGCACCAGCCCTGTCCAACACAACAATGTTCAAGGATAACCCTCATGCTTCACAAATCGGAGGTCTATCCGTTGGTGTCCCGGGTGAGGTCCGTGGTCTCAGTGAAGCCCATAAGCGATGGGGAAGCCTGCCTTGGAGCCGCCTTGTTCAACCAAGTATAGATCTAGCTCGTGGTTGGCACGTTGACAGAGAACTTGGAAAGAGAATACCAGTAAGCCCCTCATTCAACATTCTTAACGACGTCCTTGACTCATAAAGCAGTGGTACCCGGATTTGATGCTTAATAACCCAGATTGGAGCTCTATTTTTGCACCCTTCGGCCGTTTTTTGAAAGAAGGAGAGCTTATTCGTCGGACTAACCTCTCCCGTACCTTGGATATCATATCTAGAGAAGGTCCCGATGCATTTTACGAGGTAAGCTTCTTTCAAGTGGTCTGTTTAAACAAACCTCCTGATTCGCGTTCAGGGCCCGATCGCGGACTCGATAGTCCGCAAAGTACAAGCCACAGGGGGGATTCTAACCCACCAAGATATGAAAGACTACAAAGTCATTGTCAAGCCTGCCTTGCAGGGCACCTATCGAGGTCGCAAAATTTATACCTCACATGCACCAACTTCTGGACCTGGTATAGCTTATCTTTTCATTTTAAATCCAATTGACTAAATGATACATCTCCAAGTTCTCTTACACATGCTAAACTTGCTGGAACATTACCCGATGGAAGAACGCACTGGTCTAAATACCCACAGACTGCTCGAAGCAATGAAATTCGGATTCGCTGCTCGGTACGACGCTATGGTTATCTGTTTCGTCTCACACGATCTCATTCTAACATTCGGCAGAACCAAGATATCCGATCCTGAATTCGGAAATCAAACGAAACTTATAGATGAAATATCAACCAAGGAATTCGCAGCAAGGATATTGACCAACTTGACCGATGTATTTTTTTCCATCCCTTTCCTCACCTGATAGCAAACTTACCAGCGTTTTAGGATTCCACTCACCTACCGGATTATTACCAACCAGTATATGATGTTAAAACAGACCATGGCACAGTACGCTATTTAACTGAAATGTTACGATGCAGGTCTCAATTAGCACCTCAGAGTCATACCTCCGTTATTGACAAAAGTGGAATGGCGGTCGCCGTTACCTCCACAGTTAATCTGATTTTTGGTTCACAGGTTTTAGATCCAGAAACAGGTATCATTTTGAATGACGAGATGGATGACTTTTCAACACCAGGATTTCCGAACGCCTTTGGACTCTGGCCTTCTCCATGTACAGTGACTTGATTGCACACTTATGCCCATTCTAAATGCATTCGACAGATAATTACCCTGAACCAGGAAAAAGACCCTTGTCGTCTACGGCCCCTACTATTATTGAGCACCCCAACGGAGAAATTTATCTGGCGATTGGTGGTTCAGGTGGTTCTCGAATATTTGGTTCCATATTCCAAGTTCTTATAAACTTGGAGTGGGGTATGGATATTAGTTCCGCTATAGAATACGGCCGTTTGCATAATCAGCTGTACCCTCTTATCACGGATGCAGACGATGTTTATCCTCTAAGCATCATTGATGAACTTCAACAACGCGGACATAACATCACAAGTGCGTTTCTTCTCGCCGATCTCTGATCAAGAAGCCTCAACTTAATCCGCTTGACGTTAGTTTCCGATGTCAATCGCGTTGCTGCAGTTATTCAAGCCGTACTCTATGACCAGACGTCTATTTATGGTGCGTTCAATTACCTCGATTCCTAAAAAAAAAAAGCGCCTGACGATGCCATCATCACAACAGCGGCCAGTGATTCGAGGAAGAATGGCATTGCTGCTGGATATTAAGACATACTACATATTGTAGGTGTTTTCATGGTCAAGGTAGCATCTTGGCTCGGGAAAATCCATTGACTCGTGATGCATCAGCTATCCATGTGGTTGAGTACTTCACGTTTAATTCTTGATGAAAGTCAAGATACTTGTTTGCTGGCATTCACTGGCGGGCCGCAACCAAGACTTGGCGCGTCTGTTCACGTCAATGGCCTGTTGTATGGGTCAAATTGTTAGAGGTCATCATCGGTGTTCGACCAGTTATGCAGACGTATTTCTCCGATTGCGTTTGCAAGCGTTCAATGTATCCGCGAATGCGCACAGAAGCAGTGAATGGTTATGTTAGCGACAAACCTCCGAGACATAGCAGCGATGATTTTCCTGACAATGTCTGAAAGAAATAAAAGGGCAGAGAAGCCACTGTTTTTCAGCATTCGTCTCATCTCGCAATATGAAGACTCTTTCGACGCTTGTCTTTCTTGCACTAAGCTATCGTTCTGCATTGGCTGCTGTTCCCTTATGGGGTCAATGTGGAGGAAGAGGTTACACCGGAGAGACAGGTAACCGAATTGCTAGTTTGATACCAATCCCCTTTCTCACTTGCTCCTTTAGCATGTGTATCTGGTGCTTATTGCAGTTTCTCGAATGAATGGTACTCGCAATGCATCCCTGGAACAGGTCCCACAACTGTAGCCCCTCCAACGACGACACGCACCACTGTCGCGCCAACAACGACCACCACTGTTACACCCCCAGCAAGCACCGGCTTTGTGAAAGTTTCTGGGACTAGATTCACATTGAATGGCTCAAAGTTCACCGTTGTCGGGTTTGTCGTCTATTATAATCTTGCATCGAATATCTGTTAACTTTTTCCTAGAGGAAATTCCTACTGGGTTGGACTTACTGGCCTTTCAGAGGCTGATATGAACACCGCGTTCTCTGATATTGCAAAAGCTGGAGGAACCACCTGCAGAACATGGTAGGCGGGAATTTTGTCAGGATTTGACGAGGACACTGAATGATTCGAATGGGGCAGGGGATTCAACGAGGCGACCAGCGCAAGCGGGAATTATTACCAACTCTGGTCTGGCAGCACCCCTACGATAAACACTGGCTCTGCTGGCCTTCAGAACTTTGGTAAGACGTTTTGTTGATTTGGAGGCATGACTCTGACTGGTATGCAAAGATCGTGTTGTAAGCGTCGCCAAGCGAAACAACATTCGCCTCATCGTCGCTCTGTAAGTTGTGATTACCCTTTGTCGTCGACGAAAGGCTTACAGCGAGTGACAGCACGAACAACTGGGCAGACTATGGCGGTATGGATGTGTATGTGAAACAAATCCTGAACTCGGACAATCATGATTTGTTCTACACCGACTCCAGAGTCAAGGTGAGAGTTAAATGGGTCGTAAATGACGAGAAGTTGACCGATGTTCGCGGCATACTAGACTGCTTTCAAGAACTACGTTCGAACCTTTGTCACTCGTTATGCTAATGAGCCTACCATCATGGCATGGGAGCTGGCCAACGAGCCAAGGTGCAGAGGCAGCACCGGGTGAGTGTGATTTTAGAAATCGGGTAAAATATTTCAATTAAACACACGAACAGCACAACTTCCGGATCGTGCACGCCTGCCACTGTCACTGCATGGATTCGCGAGATCTCAGAGTTTATCAAATCGCTCGACAAGAATCACTTGGTCGCAATTGGAGATGAAGGGTTCTACAACCAGCCAGGCGCACCAACTTACCCATACCAGTATGTTTCCGATTTTTTGTTTTGATCAATTGCTAATCACCTGGGCAGGGGAGGTGAAGGAATCGACTTTGATCTCAATCTCAAAATCCCCAGCATTGACTTTGGTACATTCCACGTAGGTCAAATTTCTGCTATTATTTTCAGCCGACTGAATAAACGTGCTTTCAAAGTCATATCCTGAACACTGGGGACAGTCGAACGACATCACCAACTGGGGTGTTCAATGGATCAAAGACCACGCAGCTTCTCAAAATGCCATTGGAAAACCTGTGATCTTGGAAGAGTTTGGATCTACGGTAAACAAGGATAGCGTTTACACTGCGTGGTTCAACGCCATCATTTCGTCCGGTCTTGCTGGTGACCTTGTTTGGCAATCTGGGTCCCGCCTATCTTAGTAAGTGGACAATGTACATTGTAAAGCATGGTGCTTACTTTTTTATAGTGGTAGCTCCCACGACGACGGATATGCTGTATATCCCAACACATCTGTTTATACTCTACTGGGACAACATGCTGCTGCACTCAAGGCTCGGGCGTAGACAGAAAAGCTTGTTAATAGCAAGAATAGTGTTAATGGATAAGCGCTCAGTGAATATATGTCGAAGCAATCAATGATGGGTCGTCGTAAAGTTCAAGGCTGTTATGTATACATGATATCCCCAAGAGTAATACAAGAGATCTGCGATATGACAAAAGGAACAATAACATTGGACAGATGGCCCTGACAGTAGTCAATAGAAGAGGAAAGACACCTTTTTTAATCCAGAGGTCAGGTGGCGTTACTGACGTGGCGTAACTGTGATGAAATAATGTCGCTGTCCGTAAAACATTGACGAACAAGAAATTTAGAAATGTTTTTCATGGAGCACAGATGAAGCGGAAGACAGGGGCACTGTATAACTGTGAAATATATAGTCGGCCGATGTTGTAGCATAAGCGCTAAACAGGACCCCTGAACAATGAATGACAAAATCGGATCAAAAATCGGCTGATACGGATCAAAATAAATAAATAGAGAGAGTGTTCGGGGTCATTTTGTGATAACATCGGGCCGTGATTATTTTAGTTGAGAATTTTGTTTGTTTTTTTCGTCTTTTCTCTGTTCCAAACCTTCATGTCTGACTGGCCCAACAACATCTTTCCAGCTTCATCTTCAAATTCAACAAGTTCATCATATGCTGATCGTCCTTTAAACAATAATATTCCACCTTCTCTCTGGATGTCATCTTTAAATTCTTCAAATAATTATCATTTACTCCCTCATCATCAGCAACAACACCAACAACATCATTTAAATTCTTCTTTTATTCACAATTTTTCCCAAGATTCTCCAACTTCTCCAACTTCACCTAGTACTGATTCAAAATCTACTCTGTTTACTGATCTTTTTTCAGATGATTTATTCAACAATAATCCACCATTGTCTCCTCAGCAGACAAGTCCTTTTACTTCTCCCAGACCTTCAGGTTCTCCTGTTCTTCAAGCCTCTGAAATAGATCCAGAACAGTTGGCGAAAGAGGATCCTTTGGCGACTCAAGTTTGGAAAATGTACGCTCGTACAAAGGTTTCTCTTCCTCATGCCCAGAGAATGGAAAACCTCACATGGCGTATGATGGCACTCGCCTTGAAGAAGAAGAAGGACGAAGAAGACGCTGCGGCTGCTGCTGCTGCTGCTGCCGTAGCTACCTCACCTACAACTCCAAATGTCACAATACAACATGCCCCTACACTTTCCGATCCTTTGCCTGATGGAAATGATCACCATCACCAACAGTTGCTTCCACAACCTCAGCAGGATGAGAGAGGTCGTAGAATTGACAAGGGAAAAGCAAGAGTTCATGTAGTTGGGTTTGAGGGTATTCATCAGGATCATGAAGACATGGGGTGCGTTGTACTTTTTTTTTTCCTTCCTTTTTTTCCATATTCATTCCCTCTTCTACCTTGACGCTCCCATCTTAATTATTTTTTTTAATATTCATTTTCTGCTTTAGGGCTATACCAATGGATTGGAGAGCAATGAGTAGATCCAGATCCCGTATTTCTATGGATTGGAGGCCTACTAGTCGTTCTCGTTCACGCCCTCCAGAGTCAACAACCAGCGCTGACACTTTTGATCATCCTGGTTTATATGATTATAACTACCATCGCCATCCAGTATCCGCTTTGACCATGTCAGGTCCATCTCTTCTTTCTCAAGGTCGTCGTAGCCCCGCTTCTGCCATTCCTTCCCAACACTCGACCTTCGATCAGCATCATCAATTAGCCGTACTCTACGAAAGTTCCCCAGACAACCTCAACTACTTTGACAATGCACCCGAAGAACAACGATACCCTGTACAACCCAATTTCGACTCCTTTATTCCTTCATCCCTCCCAGTTGCAGGTCTTCATGGCTACACCAGAGTTCCCGTACCCATAAGATCCTCCCAGGATCAATCCCAACGTCGTTTTCCACGCTTCGTTAGGAAGTCCAGTTTCGATCACACGGCACAACGAGAAGACATCATCCCCACTCAGAGAGGCCGCCAGCAGCTCAACCCGAAATCCGTTCTCGTCGACACCCTCTCAGGCACAAAGCGTCCTGCTGATGCCATCCATTCAGATGTCCTACTCAGGGCAGATCCCTCCAGTTTTGCTCATCATCAGCTCTCTCCTCTACACGACCATATCGCGGCAGCTAATGCAAACGCTGCAAACAACTCTGGAAGCGCAGGAACAAGCCCGTTCCCAAGCTCGTCCTTCAACTTTTCCTTCCCCCCGTATGACACCGTTTTCGATCACCAGAACCATCCTTCACAAGTTCCTCTTCAAGCCTCTTACTCGCCTACCCATTATCAACACCCCCGTTTACCTGGCCACATCAAATCCACCCTGGCGAGCAGTCCCAGTACTGCATCCCCATCCACATCCTCAAGTTATCCTTCTACCTCGGCCCAGTCCGAAGGCCTCTCAGCAGCCGCTGCAGCTGCATCTGCTGTTATGGCCGAAAGTTATGCTCAATTAAACGCAGTCGCTGGAGCGGATGACTTGGATTACCGTCAACTTATGGGCTTAGTTTACCCGAATCTAGACCAATCGCCTGTCCTAGGAGGTTATACAGTCGATCCTACACATATCTTGGGAGCAGCTTCTGGTGCCCACAGCCAACTCGATTCAGTCTCTGCTGCAACGAATTATTCAGGCACTTTCCATCCAAGTCCTTCCAGCGATGATTGGGCAAACAGTGGCGTGCCTTCTAGTTCGAATGCCTCTCCTGAGCCTTACAACGCGAGCAATGCTTCAACACCACCTTCTACAGAGAACGGTTCGGGCTCATCAGCGGCCAGGGTAAATGGAAACATTACCCGCAAATATATATCTTTGCAACAGGGGGCTCAAGACGTTCAGCGGAAAAAGTCGGTTTCCGCCAATTCACCCACAAGCAACGATAACACATCATCAACAACCACCCCTGAAGGGACTGGGCCATCAGACTCTGTTAAAGCAGAGGATGGAGAGCAAACCCCCACTCTCTGCACCAATTGCCAGACGACAAACACTCCTCTTTGGAGGAGGGACCCAGAAGGACAACCTTTATGTACGTCCACGTTGACATTATCTTCACCTTGCTTGGATCTCAAATTCATTTTCAGGTAACGCGTGTGGTTTGTTCTACAAACTGCACGGTGTCGTCCGTCCTCTTTCACTAAAGACTGATGTCATTAAAAAGAGGTGTGTGTCTGTCAGAGCATGTTTTCAACGAGCACACGCTGATCCCTTTCGGTTCATAGGAATCGCGCCTCGGGAACTCCCAGCACAAGTTCACGGAAAGGAGGCGTTTCAACCTTGCCCAAGTTGGCTTCTTCTACTACTAGACCCCGGTCACAGTCTAGTTCTCTACTAACAGGCTTGACTACCAATAAAGGGATGATGCCTGCACCACGACCTCCCAACGTGGCTGTTGGCGCAGTTACGATTAAACGTCAACGGCGGACTTCAGCAGGAGCAGATACATAGTTTTATTTGTTTCCTTTGTACAGTTTTATCCCATCTTGTTGTATCTTCGACAACCTAGTTTTCTTTCTTTTTTTTTTTGCTTAGGTAGCACTCACATTTTTTTTGTGCTTCATTTCCCTCCTCCACATGCACAATTTTTTTAACAACTAAATGACAGTTTTTTCTTCTTCTTTTGTATGTAATTAGACGATATAAAGACAGAGGTTTGATTGTGTGACTGATGTGGTAATAACAGACAATGTTTGCTGGTGTAATTTCTTTTTGCCTTGTCGTGCTCTTTGACGGACATCCACCATCTTTGACATCGTTCTGTCCGTCGGTGGCGACTATAACCATCGTCAAACTTTTTTTTTATCATTCTTAAATATTTCAGACATTTAATTCTTTCAATCTGGCGTCCCTCTTTCGACCCCACAATGCAGCGAATTCACGCTCGCAAACGTCAAATAATTATCCTTCTGGACTACAACCAGTCACATCAGGCGATATGAATGCTCAGAGACAACTTCATCGCCGTATTTCACGTACAGACCTTGATTTTGAGCAGGCCTTAAAAGCAGAAGGCACTGTTGTACTCAAAGAAGGCATCGACGTCAACTCGCTCGGTGTAGTCGACTCTCCTTCGCCGTTGAATAGAAGTTTCACCTCTTCTTCATCCACTTCAAATACACCAGTAAATCGTGGAATTTCAAGGATACCGTTACAGGGTCCATCGACCCCTCTGGTTATACCTCCTACACCTTCACCAGCTCCTTCGTCTGCTGGTCCTGCAATTGCTGCTGCCGCCACCGCAAATACAAGCTCAGCCATTCGAAGTAACAGTAGGCTCGGTACACAGTCTTCTGTTGCACCCTCACCTGCATCGTCGTCCCATGATTTATTTCTAGACGCAGAAGATACAGATCGTCAAGCAACAGCAACCAACAGGAGGTCCATGTATAGGTCTCCTGGAACTTCGAGTAGCCCAGATCTTGCCACATTGTTGAGGAAAGCCAAAGAACGTGGTGCTCCTGTCTCCTCAAGTACTACTGCAGGCCCTTCTGTGGAGAAGGGAAAACGGGAGAGGGGCCCAAAGCGCGATCCCGATCCTGTACCTCCTCTTCCGTCCGCCTTTTCTTCTACAACATTGGTCGCATCCCCTGCAGTGTACAGCAAAGCAGAACATCAACATGATTGGGCAACGAGTCCTGCCAAGGAGGGAACAGTCAAGGTATGTTTATGTCAATCTTGTTATTCAGCTTTTCCCAATGACCTTTGCTGCTCGTAGGCTGCCAAGTCATCTGTGCGAGCAAAGACCAGTGCGTTATGGGGCAGGATGATGGGCCAGAGTGTTAGGGAGCGATCCGTAGGTTTATTTCTTTGATTTTTTTCCCTTTTTTCATATCTAACCATCAAAGTAGAAAACTGACGCCTCACTTCATCCTTCTTCTGCATCATCCAACTCGCTTATGAATGCATTTACCCCACCTGTACCCCCTATACCAGCCGAGCATCGTACAGCGACAACTTCTCCCATTCACGACGTCTTCTCAGGTGGAAGCAATGGGAGTGCCAGCCACTACACTCCCCCTCGTTCGATCGATCAAGGAAAACCTCTTCCACCGATCGTTGGTACTCCAGTCAAGACTCTCAGCCCCAGAACGCGGGATGGAGAAGATTTGGACGAACGTTCCATCGTCTTTGTTGACAAAATGTCGGCGGCGTTGCCGCCACTACCTGCATCCACATCTACAACCCCTCTGCCGTCTCCCCGCGTCGAAAAACGAAGGAGCATGAGCTACAGCGAAGTTGATTTCCCTGTGGCCCCGCCCACCTCATCTGTTCGTCTCCCAGAAACCCCGGATAACAGAGGCAAGAACAAATTGGCATCATCCTTACCTGCACCTGCTACTACAGCCATCACGTCCAATACGAAAAACTCGTCGTCTTCTTCAGCCCCCGTTCTGGAGCACAAGTGGGACGACACAACCCTCAATGGCCTTTTGGATGTTTTCAAAGGTGAACTTTCTTCGCTAGATCGAGGTGATGCGTCGTTGGACCTACGGGATCCATCTAGCCCCGGTCGTCAACTTTTATATCGCAAGAAGACTAATGGCCTTGTTTTATCTATGGAATCCAAAGATGATCGTGGCATTAATACCCCTCCAGAAACTGTAGCCTCGCCCGTTTCCCCAACGAGCCCAATCTCACCCATATCTTCGACCGTGGAAGGAGATTCTTCCGCAATCGTACCTCCGAGATCCTCCTCATTGAACTCACCCGCCAGATATTCAATTGGTTCCGTTAGTAACCCACCCACCGTGAGGGTGAGCAATGGACAATCAAGGGTAAAGTCAGGTCCATACCAACAAACTAGCCCACGTCCAGGAGACCCCAACAATCGCCTTCGTGTACTCCATCGATCGACAGCATCCAGTTCGGAACCTTCGTTGATACCCCCCATCGATGATCTGCGTTTGAACGACCGCTCCCCTTCATCAGCAGGCGTTTCGAGGAAAGCATCCCTCAATTCCAGCTTGCATGCATATCGTTCAACAGTGTCAGGAAGCTCAAGTGTGTTGTCCCGGCCATCACAGCAAGATTTGAAGTCCCCAGATTCCACCACAGTTACGAGTTCCTCTACCCCTTTCATTCAGGGCGATGAGACTGGTGATCTCGAGACCAGAGGAAAAGAACTGGCAACCCGGTGTTGGAACGAAGACGAAGACTTCTTGTCAAAGGAGAAAATCGCTGAATGGTTGGGTGGAATGTATGTGCCCGGCTGCTACTCACCCTACAACAATGCTGACACGCACTCTTTTTTATCCTCAGTGGGCAAATCAATTCTGTTGCTCTTCGTCATTACGTCGACTTTTTAGATTTTACGAATCTACGGTTGGATTTGGCTTTCAGGTCACTTTTTTCTCTTTAATTTTATGAACACACTTAACTCTTTTACAGACGTCTTTGTTCAAAGCTGTATCTCAAGGCGGAGACGCAACAGGTTGATCGTATTCTAGAGCAGTTCAGTCGTCGTTATTGGGACTGTAATCCAAATAGCCTCTACGGGAGCGCCAGTATGTTCATTCCTACTTTTTCCAGAATAATACCTTACAAGTATTTCAGACATTGTACATGCTGTTTCATACTCGCTCCTCCTCCTGAATACCGACTTGCACGTGGCGGATTTATCGACTAGGATGTCGCGCAATCAGTTCGTCAGGAACACTATGACTGCCATCCAGTCGCAACTTCAGCCAAACATGGCCCCTGCTCGACTGTCCTCCTCCGATCTAACTTATGATGACTGCGCCAGTAGTATTCAAGGCGTCGGTTCTGACGAAACAGAGATGGCAACGCGTTCTAAGCGCAGTGATAGTATCACAAGTTGGAATAGTTTGCCACGAGAAGCGCTGGCTCCTGCCCTTGGTAGTCATTCCCTGGCCACTAATCTTAACAGTGGTAACAATGGCAGTACACCGTCTGTGGCCATTTCAAATGGACACGATTCCGCTCGTCCATCTCATCTTTCTGGTAGACAGTGGGAGAGTGATATGGAGAGCTTGCTCAAGGTCAGTTTTTTTCGATCCTTTCAGGAGCTACACCCACCTGATTTGCAATGGGATAGGAAATGTATGCCGCGATCAAACACCAACAGATTCTGCAACCCCTTTCAACTAGCATTACCCGTTCATCACTCTCGTCTTTGAGTCCTGGTGGGGCTGCCATGTTGCGCAATCGCAGTCTAAGAGGTCAGCCAGATCGTCTCATGACTCTTAAACGTGGCAGTATACGGGGTATACAGTCAATCCTGAGCGTTCAGCAAGGCGTGAGCCCCTACAGCAGTAATAGCAGTATAGATGGGCGTGTCAGTCCTTCTCCCAGTTTCGCTACATCAACACATGAGGTATTTGTTTGCATCCCACCAGAAAAGACATTGTTATTGATCGTTCTGCTAGCTTTACGGGTCAAGTTCTTCCTTCCTCAATCCATCCATCGGATTTGCCTCGAATTTGTCACACACAATCATCCGTGAAGCTCAAGAAGATGATGACCGAAGTGTACATAGTGAAGGATCAACTTCAACCACAATCAGCATATCTGACGAAGAACTTGCACTTTTGGGCGCCCCTTGGGCAAAGGAGGGCATGTTATGCCGAAAGCAATACTACGAATCGGCTGGCAAGCGCGCAAAAGATAAATCGTGGCTGGACGTCTTTGTTGTCATCCAAAAGGGAGAACTTAACATGTTCATTTTTGGTGATCACACCTCTGGTGCATCTGGAACCTTTGGAGGAGGGAATTGGCTGGTATGTTTTTAGTGTTTTGGATTGGTATGTGTCCAACTTACGATGGCCTTGTAGGCGAATGCTCGACCCGTGGGGGCCTTACACCTCGCTCATGCACTGGCTCATGCGTTGCCTCCCCCAGGCTACCCCAAGCGACCACACTGTATGGTGCTCACCTTGGCAAACCGGGCGGTGTACTTTTTCCAAGCAGGCACTGAAGAGCTGGTTAATGAATGGGTTGCAACATGTAACTACTGGGCGGCACGAACGAGCAAGGAACCCCTTGCAGGTGGAGTGTCTAACATGGAATATGGTTGGAATCGTGTGATCGACGTTTATGGACACGGTCGTCGTTCTGTTTCTCAAACAGACTTTTCAAGAGATGTGGAAGGGAGCGACGCAGTCAGTGTACGGAGCGGGAAAAGCGGGAAAAGCACACGGAGTCGATATGGCTGGAAGGATGGAGCAGCCACAATGAGAGGATCGCCACTGCGAACAGATAAAACATTTATCAACGAATGGAAAGCTCCACTGCCACCGACTGTTTCAAGTGTGCATGACGAGGAATCCCAGTACGAAGCCCTTCGCAAACACGTCGACGCTCTCAAGAATGATCTGGAAAAACACAATGAACTTCGAGAGCCTATGTCCGCCTTGGTGAGTTCTCATCTTCTTTTGCCCATTTTTGTATACGTTAACTATAATACATTATACAGTACCCTCCTCGATCTTCCAACGCGATCAAGGCGCAAAGCAACTGGGAAGAGAAATCGCAATACCTTTTACGAGAGATAGTAAAATACGAACTTTATGTGGACTCATTACGAGATGCAATGACTTTGCGTCTAAAAAAGCGAGGCGAGAAAGGTAAGTAGTTGTCAGAACTCAGAGACTGACTAGAGCTGATTTTATTCATGTAGCGTTGGAGAGGGCATTAAACCATGCCACTCCTGTCGATGAACCAGCTGCTAACAAGAAATGGGGACCCGAAGGAGCTGCTATCAGGGAGGAACCAGAGCCCCTGACGCCTGGTCCCCGACATCACCAGTTCCATCGGCGAGAAACTGCGGAAGGAGATGATGATTGAATAACGATGTACTGGATAAATTTATGTATATACTGATGAGTTCTGTCTGGAGATGCTATCA